>CAJHQP010000407.1:0-100000 GCA_905132765.1 Moricandia arvensis | reverse complement strand
TCTAGAATCATCTCTTCTTTACTTTCCTGTACACTTTCACTCTTTAGTTAGATGTCACATGTTCATTGTTGGTAACAAAGGCTAGTCCGTATTGGGATACTACGATAGCACAACTTTTGAACAGGTCACAAGATTACCTCTCATCCATCCTAGTGAGGTTAGCTTTTTCAAGTTTCAGTGTACTATATATAGTGGGAGCGAAATGAGAAGAGGCATAAACAAGTATCAAGAGCAAGACAGTTTGTTCGTATTATTAATAAACAATCAGAAATAAAATCATGTCTACGAGGTACTATGAGAAACCAAAGATTCAAGGTCTCATGCAAAGATGGTTCGGTTCTCTTGCACACTATACATAGGAATTTCATTAATTTTTTGCAGCTTTAATTTTTCTTAAACTTGTAATATAAACATTCTATGATGATTAATAAATTTAACATTTCATAAAAAAAAACTGAACTATGTATGGTAGAGACATCTCTGTCTAATGATTATCATTAACTCGACCAACCACCCCTTGATAGACTTTTCTTTTAATTACTTAACACATTGCGTCATTAGCATCAATAATTAATCACCAGAACTATTATTTATGTTGACAAAACCTTACCTTATTTAACAAAATATATGGTTAAATCAAACATAGTGGACCCAAACTAAAAGGGTAATTTCATTGCTCCTCCTTAAAGATAAACCCTTAATGATTTCACTGATAGAAAACTAAACCTATATGCTTAAGTTGGATTATCAAGTTATATACATGTCTTTGAAAAGTTATGTATGTGAGGTTCAGAATTGTTGAGTGTCAAGAAATGCTTATTTTCTTCACAAATTTAGGAAGGTTCCTAGTTATTTATTACGTTTCGATCGAGAAATGATGTTTCCTCGAATGCATTAATGTTTAAAATAAAACACATGCAAGTTTCTTACCCAATTTTGAACGTTGCTAATCTTAAGTTTGTTTAGCTTTCTTTTCTTTTATTTTTTTTAAATCTAGTAAATTGAGTAGAATAAAAGAATAGCTGGGGAAAAGATTGCGATATGTATTTATGTTAAATAAAAGAAAAAGATTGCGATATATAGAAGCAAAAGTGATATGTCTATGTCATCATATTCACATCGATGTTTGGTACCTGATTTGCTCCAATCCAACGGTCCCACTTCTCCATCAATTTCATCTACGTACATAGGGTCTCGCCATACTTGTGTGTATGGCTATCATTTGGAACATCGAATTGTCTTAATTCAATAAAAAATAACGTTTAAACAGCGGAATAAGTTATATGAAATGAGTCTTCCAAAAAAAAGTTGTATGAAGTGAGTTGGACGGATAAAAGTTTAAAAAAAAATACTAACAATAATCATGGAACAAGACTTTAATAATACAAGCCGCAGTTCAAACAAAAAAAGAATTTAATAATACATGTATAGTGTCTTAAACTGTTAATTTGTCGTTAATGAATGTAAGTGAATGCTCTGTTAATCGTCATTATAGACTTATTGTTTCCAATGAGTAGAACATACGGAATCAACGAAACAAAAAAACATAACAAAAAGTTAAAATGAACAATGATTTAAACATGTACGGTGTTGCCGTGTGTTTTGCATCGTTCGTACTAAATTAATATAAGTATGCAGCTTAAGTGTTTGTGTAATGAAATCATATGTATCTTAATATATATGCAAACCTTCGTCTACACTTTAGGTAGGATCCTATTTGAAAAACAAAGAGAATGTCTAATCAATGACGAATTGATGATTTCATTCATGATAAAATATTTGGGCATGTTAGAAGTACGATGAATGGAATTAAGTTTAAATATGTAGGTGATCTAAGCTAAATATAATGCAATATGTTTTTAGATACGTTGGAATGTAATTAATTCAAACAAAGTATAGGACATTATTGTTTAATAAATTATTACTTTGTTAGAACGAACCTGATATGACATATATGAATAAAATATATTATTATATAGTAGTGCATGATTATCTTTACAAGTTATCAATACAAAAAATAATACAAAATGATGGGGTTATTTCTAAACGAAGCGATTTCATTTTCGGAAAGGTCTCCTAACTAATCGAAGCCTTGTAATTGTAACTTGTAATCATTACCAGTCCAAATATCGTTGATAAAACACAAGTGGTACTGGACTTACGTTAATTTTGTACATACTAAGAAAGTTACATATAGTTGTTAAATTTCTATGTGAAAAGATCGCTTACAAGTTAAATTTATATGTGAAAAGATTACTACAAGTTCGGCTACATGACAATCAATATTTCATGTTTAACTTTTACCGATATGTTAATATACTTAGAGCATCTCCAATTATGATATCCAAGATAAATCTTTAGAAATAGTGTTTTATGAATTTTTAATTATTATTTTTTTTTAGATTAAAAAAATAAAAAATACTAATAAATCGCGGACTGTCACGAATAGTGCTAGAGACTCATTAACAATTAATTATTATTTATAAATTTTTAGAACTTAATCCTTAATTTTTTATGAAACCTATTGATTACTTAATTATTTTGTCACTAAAAATTCCCTTTTAAAGATTCGTTAAGGATCTCCATAGGAGATGCTCTTAGATTTGTTTCTTCTTGCTTTAAACCCCCATTCAAATTTTATAAATTCTCACTTTTATTAGAAACTAAGAATTTATTCAAAGAGAGATTAAAACGTCCATCTCTATAAGTTTCATATTTTGATCTCGATTGTAGTTGTCATTCAACGTTTTAAATTGGAATTTGGTTGGTTTTGTCGAGTTTCTAGTGAATATAACGTATATATGTTTTGTACAACTTATAAAGATTAGGAACGTATACATTTTCAAATCAGAATTATAATTTTCTACTCATAGTTTTAAAATGTTATCGTTCATATTGCACGTGCTTGGAAAATGAGGGGAAATAAACAATGTTCTAAGCAACGCTTATTAATTGCGTACAATGTCATTTAGTGTGCGACCCAAATATTACGAAAAGTGATTAAGAAGAAAAAGTTTTGCCTTCTTCTTTATTGGGGCGGGGGGTACGGCGGCTTGTGAGTTGTGACCATCAAGTTTTACATTGTTGACTGGCTTATTATAAATTAACAACGCTTAAAACATTTGTTCGAACAGAAAAGAAGATACGAAGAAGAACGTTATATTTGTAATATACGTAAGGCATTGGCACATTTACCAAAGAACCAAAACGAAAACCAACCGAAACTAGTTCCAATTTCATAAATACTTGAATGAATCATATATCTCCTGTTTTTATTTTTTAGAAAATAGATCATATATTTCTAGAACTTTAAGACTAAAACCATATCATAGTCAAACCAAAATCGAATGAATACCCAAAATTTTGAAATGCAATTTATATACATAAATATTATATATATTTAGTTTTAAAATAACCAAATAATCTAAAAATGCAATTTATAAATAAAAATGTCTGAACGAGATTTTATTCGAAATATTACAAATATCTGAATTACTCGATATTTTATCTAAAACTTTGAATTATCTGATATTATCTTCGAAAAAACCTAAATTATCCAAATATATCACCCGAGTTAGCCAAAGTTATCTAAAAAACAGAAACAAATGGAACCTAATTGGAGAAAAAAATTGGATATTAGCTGGTTTTCAATCTAGTTAACCAAACAGAAACTAAATTTCAGAACTTGAAACGGATTCTATATCACTGGAATCGAAAACTCGAAAACCCGAAAAATGACCAAATAACCGAAATAATACTACTTTCCTCTTTTCCTATATATGTCCAGTTATCTTAATACGAATGTTCATTTTGAGAGGAGCTCTCATCTAAGGAGTGTGATATATTTTCAGCATATAATAAGATTATTTGGTATGAGCGAAACCATTTATTTATGTTCCTAAGAGGCGATTGGTGGATAATTCGTAACGATACATCATACATGAGGAATATATTACAAAGAATTTATGTGTCACCGTTAAATCTTTATGTAATGGCGATTAATTTGTTCTACGAACTAATCTAATATTCGTCCTGAAGTCTTTGAGAAAAGCAGGCAAAATCTTTGACGGGAGACAAAAGGGTACGTGAAGAAAAAAACATGTAAAAGTGACAAGGGCTTAACGTAATAATACTACAACAAAAACTCTCTACGTACAACGAGTAATAACACATGAAAATAGAAAGTCGATGAGACGTCGTTTTAAGGTTAGATCGATGAAGATATATCTCAGACCCCACCCCTGGGACCAGACCCGGCCCAACCTTTGTCTCCTCCCCCTTTTATAACTCTCCATTACTTCTTCTCCTCCTCTCTTCTATTGCTACAAACCCTTAAAACACACAACAAAAGAAAGAAAGGGTGGTATACATATCCATATAAATATTAAATTAAGATAATTATTGTGTTTAAGTGTTTAATTATATAACTTAATTTTTGGAGCTAAATCATGGGTCATCACTCATGTTGCAACCAGCAAAAGGTGAAGAGAGGGCTTTGGTCACCAGAAGAAGATGAGAAGCTTATTAGATATATCACTACTCATGGCTACGGATGTTGGAGTGAAGTCCCAGAAAAAGCTGGTACTTAATTATTATTATTCGTTTTAGTTTCTTACATTTGCTCTCTAATAAATTACATTGTTTTACATTTAACTTATAGATTCAATCTGATATTCACAATGCATAATTGGTATATTAGGGCTTCAAAGATGCGGGAAAAGTTGTCGATTACGATGGATAAACTATCTTCGACCTGATATAAGAAGAGGAAGATTCTCTCCTGATGAAGAGAAATTGATCATAAGCCTCCATGGAGTTGTAGGAAACAGGTTTCCATTTTTCTAGTTTTAACCTAAAGTTAATATAGTTTACGTATTATATATATATTTAAAATATTAACTGTACTATTATGAATAGACCGTTATGTAAATTCTTTTAATACTATTTTTTATTACTGATGCCATTTTTATAGTGATAAATTTCTTGGGTTCGGGATACGCCTATATATATATTTTATCGTTATATAATCAGTCTATCAAGTTATATATGTAAATATATCAAATTATTATATGTTTAGGTTGGCCACGGTTCTAAGCAACGACTAGCCTACGGTCGATGACTAAAGAATCTTTAACGTGTAGTTTCATCCATCTCCTTGTAATTTTGTCTACTTGCTCGAGCTGTTATGTAGTGTACATTTCAAGTTACTTAATCGAACCTTTTCAAAATATAACACAAACGACCATACACATGTATACATATTCAGCAAAAAGAAAAGCCTACACATACAATTATACAATTATACACATGTGTGTACATTATGGTTTATTTTTCTCTTACTACTTTGTATATGTTTTTCAGGTGGGCTCACATTGCAAGTCATTTACCTGGAAGAACCGATAACGAGATAAAAAATTATTGGAATTCATGGATCAAGAAAAAGATACGAAAACCGCACCACCACTATAACCATCACCAGCCATCAATAACTACTGTGACAATGAACGTGGACACTACATCAACTGTTACTGCTGTCCCATCTACCACCATTACATCGACTATGACTATCGATAACTTACATTTTGACAGCTTTATGGATTGTCCCAACCAACTAAATTTCACCAATGATCAAGAAACTAATACAAAGATTCAAGAAACCCTTTTCTCCCATAAAACTCCTCTCTTCATGGTAGACCCAACACTTCCTGTCCTTGAAGGAATGTTCTCTCAAAACATCATCACAACAAATCACAAAAAGAACAATGATCACGACACACAAAGAGAAGGAAGAGGAAGCGTTTTTGAGCAATCATTTCTGACAACTAACACAGAAGAATGGGATATGAATCTTCCTCAACAAGAACCGTTTCAAGTTCCTACAATGGTGTCACATTTGTTCAACAACTCTACCAATTCAAATTCAGAGACGGTTATAAGTTACAATCTACCGGCGCTAGTAGAGGGGAATGTTGATAACATCTCTCAAATTGACAATAGCGCCCAAGATGGAGATATGGCTTCGGCATTCGAATGTTTAAAGAAGCAAGAACTAAGCTATGATCAATGGATAGATTCACAGCAGTGCTCTAATTTTTTCTTGTGGGACAACCCTAACATAAACGTGGAAGGTTCATCTCTTGTTGGAAACCAAGATCCATCAGTGACCTTGGGATCCTCTGCCTTGTCTTCTTCTTTTCCTTCTTCATTTTAAATTATTGTATAAATAAATATCAGGAGAGAAACTCACGCTAATTTGTTTATAAGTTTGCTTCTTTATTTTTTTCTTTGTTAGAGGTTGTTTTCGGTTGTTGTTTACTTTCATTGTGTACTGAGTGTTATAAATTGTTGATGAGGAGATGGTGTGAATGTATGTATGTGACTATGTGTTATTTGCTAAATCATGTTTTCTCTTGAATTTATGTAATAAAGGACGGAAAACACCAGTTCCATGTTGCAAAGCCAAACGGTGTTGTATTATGATTTATGCATATACAAAGTTCGTTAACAATATTTCTTTTAATTTAATATAGAGATAATTGGCTAAATTGCCCTATTTGGCACCTATAATTAGAGACTTGTCCATGATGTGATAATCATTTTCCTTTGGACCATTTTGCCCTTCTCCACACTTTCTCTCCTCTCTTTGACGTCTCCCCTTTTTTTTTCTCTTCAATCCCTAATTATTTTACAAATCTCTATCATTCTATATACAATTAAATTTTAAATTTCATTATTTTTTCATAAGTGGCTTTGAATCCTCAAATTTTTCACCTTTTTTTTTCTCTCCAATCCCTAATTATTTTACAAATCTCTATCATTCTATATACAATTAAATTTTAAATTTCATTATTTTTTTCATAAGTGGATTTGAATCCTCAATTTTTTGATGATATCAATTTTCTGGGTTTTAGATTCGACGTCGTGTTAGCGGTTAACAAATATTGTAGACGTTAACAGAAGTGTTAGTTGTTAATAATTATTTTTACGCTTCGCGTTAATAAATGTGTTCGCTGTTAACAAATATTGTAGACGTTAACAGAAGTGTTAACTGTTAACAATTATTTTTACGCTTCGCGGAAATAAATGTGTTGGCTGTTAACAAATATTGTAGACGTTAACAGAAGTGTTATATGTTAACAAATGTTTTTACGCTTCGTGTTAATGAGAGGAAAGAGAAAGGACATTCTCGGCATTTTCTTGCCAAATGGTTGTGTCAGTGTCCTTCATGTCCAATCAATGGTATTTTGCTAATTTGAGCTTTAAATATGGGTAGTTCACTAAATCACTCTTTAATATACTATAAAACTATGTTGTATAAAATTAATCAAGAGTCTTTCATTTTACGGAAAAAAAATTGGAAGATTTTAGTAAAATTGCATGAAAAATTCCAAAATCAAGGTTTTAACTAATCAATACAATTAAAACAACAACTTTTTAACATGTCCTTCATTTGCTTTAGATATTATAAATTTTGCCTATTTAATTAGACCTTAGACATTTTATTTTGGCATACAATAAATAGTTAAACATATATATCATTAATATGCATTAATCATTTTTGCATATAAACCGTATTATACTATATAAATTACACAATATAATACGATTTACACATACGGATAGGTTTTATATCATTTTAAATACGTTTGTATAATACTATAAATATGTTCAAACATTATATATCATATGAAAATGTTTACATTTTAATGTTCAAAAATGTTTACATTTTAATGTTCAAAAATGTTTACATTTTCGTATGTTCACCTATAATAATGTATCATCTATATTCTTACAAACTAAAATATGCTAAATAAAATAATGTAGAGTCTACATTTTTCAGAATTTTAGCATGTTCATATATATGATATTATCTTTTAAGTAATATTAGATTTTGATCCACACTTTGAAACTGATAATGTACCAATCTATAATAATGTTTACCTATAATAATGTAAAAATCTTTATTTTTACAAACTATAGTTAGCTAAATAAAATAATGTAGAATGTACATTTTTCAGAATTTTGGTATGTTCATATATATGTCATATTTTCCTTTACTTAATACTAGATTTTGTTCCCGCTTTGAAAGTGGATAATTTATTTTTATTAAAATTTAATTATAAAAATTATATTTATAATCTTAGGATTATGTATTTAAAAAAACTGGTAATTATGAGCATCTCTAGGAATTTTATTTGCGCATATTTTGATAGACATATTTTGTTTAAAAGTAATTATTATCGTGTTAATTTAATACCCTGAATATTTATATTTAAAATTTTAATTTAGTTCATATATTTTTTGGTCTCGCATTGGTATATGTTTGATATATGTCATAATTTCATGAATAAACGTTGGTTTAGTTGCACATATTTGACTTATATTTTATTGTATATGAACATACAAAAGTTTTAATATTGTCAAAGGGTATTTGGTGTTTAGTTATCATTGGAAAATTTTTATGACATAAGAAGTATTTTATATTAATATAGAGAATGTATTGTCAAATGATATAAACCATATTTTATGAATAAGAATATATAATATCTCATATACTATAACTATGTATTTATCAAATTATATAAAATCTTTTTGTATACACATATTATATTTCATACTATGATATAGTATATTTGGAATATAATATAACATAATATAAAATTTGATTATATTGGTTTGTTTGAAATTGCTAAATTTCTTACTATAAAATAGTATATTTGTGCTGAGTGAAAGTTACGACGTTAGATTTTTTTTTAATTAATAATTAATATAATGACTGAATAAATTAGGAAATATTCCTTTAACAATAATATAAATAATTTTAATAATTATTTTTAAAATTTAAAGACAGTAACGTTGGTATAAATAATTTAACAAACTAATAGAACCTCAAAAAAATCTCTTATTTTAATAGTATAGATACATAATTTCTCTGTAGTAAAATATGCAAAATATGCTGAATTCTCGTAGTTATACAAGACCAATATTCTAAAGAGAATTTTCATGTTTACTACATTATTGGTACCATTTTTTATTTTTACTTTCATTAAAGAAACATTTTCATAAATACCATTTTTAAAGAGATAAATTTTCTTAAAATTAATTAGAATCCTAAATTTTACATTCCTAAGCCCTACCTCACCCTATTCCAACCATCAACTCTAAATCTTAAATCTTAGATTATTTAACCCAAGGATTATAAGTGTGTTTTTTCTTTAAAAATAAAAATAAAAATAATTAAGATAAATATGAAAAATGGTATTAAGAAAGTGATATTTTTGAGAATTTTTCGTATTCCAACTACATTAATCTTTAGCAGATTATTTCTGGCAAACTAATTATATTAACATGATACCGACAAATCCTACAAAACCTCTACCTACTAAAATATGAGTAAACAAAATCCCTGGATATTTTCATAGTTAGAAAACAAAAATACTAAAATCAAAATTTTTGTTAATCAAGTATATTAACTAAATTACACTCCAATACATAATTCATATGAAAATTATAAAATCATATGAAATTATAAAATTTAACACGATAATAAACAATTAATATTATAAAACGAATATATATTCAAATAATATTTACTCTCTGAAATCATAAATAAATTAGTTAAATTTAATAAAATTTATACAAATATTGAAACTATTAATAGAGGCGATATTTGAAAGTTAGTTACAGAAATGTAGTATATTATTCATTTATTCTGATAACAACACTAATATTTTATGTTGTTAATTTTAATCTAATAAAATACTTATCCAAAATTAACAAATTACTATATACTAATAAGTTTATATAATTACCATAACAAATAAAAACTACTATTACTTATAATATATATAACACAATTTCATATCAATTTAAAATAATAAAAATTATACATGGAAGAAAATTAACATAATCAAATATTTATATGTTATAAAATATATTTTTTCAAAAGAAACAAATCCTTTGCTTTAAAAGCACAGATCTTGACTTAAATTCAAACTACAAATTAGTATTTAATTCATCGTATCATGTTATTCTTTGTCATATCGCATCATGTTATTCCAAAATAGTGAAATACAGATTATATACAATTTTAATTTAGGTAGAAAAACATTACTACTATCATATATGTTTGGGTATAAAATATAAACTGTTTTACATGTTTTGGTATAATACATTGTTTTTTTTTTTTTTTTTTTTGCTAAAAGGTATAATACATTGGTGCAAGAAGTCATTTACGGAAAGAAATGCAAACATTAACTTGTAAAATAGCCTTCTTAAAAAAATTGTTGTCTTGCAATTATAAATAGTCTCCAAATCCTCCACTTTAGTTCCACTAACAACTTAAACTCATAAAAGAAAATACAAACTTATATTTAGTAACAATGGAGAAAGCAACTTTGATATTCATTGGCCTCCTACTTTTCTCAACATGTAAATTACTTTCACTTGCATCTTATGTTTACGTACATTCGTCATTATCCTCTCTTCAATAGCATAATCAACACACATATTACAATCTCACAGGTACTCAAATCCTTTCGAAGTCTTGTAACACTGATTCTGATTGTACAAATGTCTCGTGTGTAACGAAGATCAAGTGTGTGCAGAACACATGTCAATGTGTTAAAGACAGAAACGTGGCTTTACCCCTTCAAACGAGGTGTGACCGTGCTGCTTGCGATGCTTTATGCAAGTCAAAAGGCGAACAAGTTGGAGTTTATGTTTGTGCTTTAGACCATTGTTACTGTCGTAAACCTTTTTAATAACAAACTTCTGGTATAGCCGCAAATCCCACATGTTGTCGTATATTGTGGGGTTGACTTTATAAAAATTTTAAAAATAATTATTAATATTTATAAATGATCTTAAAAGTTAGTTTACTCTTGTTCATTATAAATATAGGATATTATGAAAATGATCATCATTTAAAGGTAAATTTGAAATTGTTATCAAATTTGTGATAAACTTATAATTCTCCTCTTTTTAATGTGGTTATGTGTTTTTTTTTGCTATGCTGAACTTTCATCAAGTATTATTTTTAATTTCGGCTACACTGAATTTATGAACATGAATTTATGTTATGTTGAATCTATGTTATGTTGAATTTATGTCAAGTGTTATTTTTAAAATGTGTTAATGTTTGAATCATGATATAAATTTGTGTTTTATAAATTATAACTACAACTTATTTTTATTATACTTTGCATGTTTACATTATTTAAAAATTAATACAACATAGAAATTCTTAATTATTTGATCTTGGCAATAGTGATGTAAAATCATATAAAGTTGATGTTTAATAGTAGCTTAAAATTTTACAAATTACAATAATAAAAAGACATAAAAATTAGATAACAGCGTCAAAGTTATGAATTACATTGAGCACAAATACATGAAAGTTTGGTGGGCTGCATAACAGACTTCTTCAGAAGTGTTCTAACGAAGTCTGAAGTCTTATTCATCCGAAACAACTGAATATCTAAAAACTTTAACAATTGCTTCAAAACAGAAAAATTTCTAGAATAGAATTTTAAGCATAAATAATAAGAAAATAAGTATATAAGTTTATTTAACGTTTAAACAATAATATAAGTTTAATTTAACCCAAATTTGCTATGCTTTTTAACATTCGATCCGCATTCAAAAAATCTTGATTTGTATCTATATTGCGCCGGGACGAGATTCATGGATTTTGAACTTAATTCCAATCCCTAAACAGACCCCTACCGAAGAGAATCAAACTTCCCTCCCCTTAGATCCCTACTAGGTGATCAAAGATTATCAGCCACTAATTCAGTAACAAAATGACCTAAAATAAAACAAACAATTAAAAGATTTACACCGTCAAAACAAAAAAAACATAAATAGACCTAATAACAAACAATGAGATTGAGACTGAATCTCCTAATAACAAAATTAAATTCAACGAAAAATGCTGATAGAAAATAGGAAAAAAACAATCACGTAAATAATGATTCACACATAATGCATACACCATTCTATGTAAAACAAATGTTAAATAAAAACTCAATGAAAACACATTATATACGCGAAGAGTGGACCAACCACCATTAGAGTATATAACTTAATTTGACCAAGAAAAGCTTAATTGATTGTGACAAGATTTTTTTTTTGTTAAATGTTACCTTTGCCATAACAATTTGCTGGAAAAAAAATATTTTCTCTCTTTGTTAGGGTCAGTGGAGCAGGTATGATTGAGAAATGGCTACTGATGTGTCAAACAAACTAAATGCAACACCATCTAACGATTTTGATGGCATGGTGGGATTCGAATATGGCTGTCAATTGGGTTGGATCACAGCTAAATGGGTGTGTCCAATTGGATATTTGTTTTTTCTTGCACCCAAAGCACTCACACCCATATTTAACCTAACTCCATTAACAGTCAAACCCAACTTCACCTTAGTCCACATAACCCAAACCCACCTATTTATAAGTTATTTTTTTATATTAGCTTAAATTAATTAAGAATCAATTTATATACATTCAGTTTAAAAATTTATACTTATAGCAAATATAAGTAAATCTTTAAATCTAACTATAAAATGTCAACCATAAAAATTATAGCAAATTTTAAATTCAACCATAAAATTTTAAATACGAATCTGATTTCTCGCAAAACACTACAAGAAAACTAAGCATTTACTAGGAAACTTTACTAGGAAAATAATTCCTCGTAAAATTACTACGAGTTTACTTCGAATTTACGAGGAAACCATGTTTCCTCGTAAGGTTCTCGTACACTTACGAGAAAACAGTTTCCTCGTAAAGTCATAGTAATGTTACTATGACTTTACGAGGAAAAAACGCGGGCATAGCTATTTCCTAGTAAAGCAGTTTCCTCGTAAAGTCCTAGTAATTGCTTACTACGAAATTAAGAGGAACGAGTTTTGTTACTACGAAATTAAGAGGAACTAGATAGAAAATATCGAATTTAAATTTTGTACCTACTTTTCCTAGCAATTTCCTAGTAAATGCTCAGATTTGAAAATTTCTATAAATACCACAATTGTGATTCATTTGAAACACACAAAAAAATAATCAGCTATAAGCTTGATCGAACACAAAAAAAATGTCTGGCCCGGGAAATATTTTCGAGTTGCGGAAGTGGATGTATTCACACAGAGATAATAACGGGAGGGTGACGACAGAATATCTCGAAGGGTTGGAGACGTTTATGCATCAAGCAGATTCTACACCACTCACACAGGAAAGTGGTAAGATGTTCTGTCCTTGTCGGAAATGCTGCAATACAAAATTAGGCCCTCGTGAAAGTGTTTTGAAGCATTTAATAAATAGAGGGTTCATGCCTTATTATTATATTTGGTATCAACATGGAGAAGATGCTAGTTGTAGGAATGATGAAGCTAGCAGTAGTAGGAATTTGCAAGTTGAACCGGTAGATCATTTGCGTAATGAAACTAGTTATCATCACCAGGAGGAACAAATGGTAGATTGTGATAGGGTTCATGATATGGTAGGTGATGCATTTGTAACTCATGATGATGATGAAGTTGAAGAACCTAACCTAGATTCAAAAAAGTTTTATGAAATGTTAGAAGCTGCGAATGAGCCAATTTACAGTGGTTGTAAAGAAGGTCTGTCTAAATTGTCGTTGGCTGCTAGAATGATGAGTATTAAAACCGATCACAATCTACCTGAAAAATGTATGGATGCATGGGCAGACTTGTTTAAAGAGTATTTGCCAGAAGACAATGTGTCTGCTGAATCTTATTATGAGATTCAGAAATTGGTATATAGTCTTGGGTTGCCCTCGGAGACGATTGACGTTTGCATCGACAACTGCATGATTTACTGGGGAGATGATGAGAAGTTAGAAGAATGTCGATTTTGTAAGAAACCACGATTCAAACCGCAAGGTCGAGGGCGTAATAGGGTGCCGTACCAAAGGATGTGGTACCTACCAATCACAGACAGATTGAAAAGATTGTACCAATCTGAGGAGACTGCTGGAGGGATGAGATGGCACGCCGAGCATACTCAGACGGATGGAGAGATGACTCATCCATCAGATGCAAGAGCTTGGAAACATTTTAACAATGTACATCCACATTTCGCTAGCAATAGCCGGAATGTGTATCTAGGATTATGCACTGATGGATTTAGTCCATTTGGAATGTCTGGGAGACAATATTCATTGTGGCCGGTCTTTCTTACACCGTATAACCTGCCACCGGAGATGTGCATGCGACGAGAGTTTCTATTCATGACCATATTAATACCTGGTCCAAAACATCCAAAAAGATCTCTCGACGTTTTTCTACAACCACTGATAAAAGAGTTGAAAGATTTGTGGTCAACAGGGGTGAGGACATATGATTGTTCAAGGAAAACAAACTTTACGATGCGAGCGATGCTTTTGTGGACCATAAGTGACTTTCCTGCATATGGTATGTTGTCTGGGTGGACTACACATGGGAGATTAGCTTGTCCATATTGTAATGGAATGACAGATGCGTTTCAGTTGAAGCATGGTAGGAAGACTAGTTGGTTCGATTGTCACCGTCGATTTCTTCCCGTTTACCACCCATACCGAAGAAACAAGAAATTGTTCAGGCACAAAAAGGTTGTCAGAGACACTCCTCCTCCATACTTAACTGGATAACAAATCGAAGCGCAAATCGATCACTACGGTGCTCTAGAAACAGCTCCTCGTGGTGGGAATTGGCATGTTCCCAGTAATATGCCTGATTTTTATGGTGTTCAGCACAATTGGCACAAGAAGAGTATATTCTGGCAGTTGCCATATTGGAAAGATCTTCTTTTGCGCCACAACCTCGATGTGATGCATATAGAGAAAGATCTTCTACAGATGTTGAAAATGATCAATCTGAATGAATTATGTATGTTGACTAAGTTTGTTTAATCATAAAAATGAATTTCAATGAATTTGAATAATTGTGTATGTTTTAAGTTTGTTAAATCACAAAAATTAATTTGAGTTTGGGGTTTAGGTGTAGAAGAGGTTTGGAGTTAAGGAAGTTTGGTTGTAGAAGAGGTATAAGTTATGGAAGTTAGTGGTTTGGAGTTTGGGGTTTCGAATTTATGGATTTACAAACCCTTTCCTCGTAACACCCTAGTAAAAGAAAACGCGGGCATAGCTATTTCCTCGTAAACTCGTAGTAAAGGTTTACTACGACATTACGAGGAAATGTACACATTACTACGAACTTAAGAGGAAACGTACAGATTCGAAAATTTCTATAAATACCACTTTTGGTGATTCATTTCTAACACACTCAAAAACACTAAACCATAGATGATAATCATCTATGGGAGCTTTGTTTAAGATATTAGTACATGTCTTAAAAGTAATTTTTCTTAAGAGATATGTAATAATATCTTAGGCAAATGCTCCCAGAGAAGATAATCTTCTATTATGAGTTTGTTTCAATTTGGGGTTTTGAGTTTGGGGATTTATAAGTTAAAAGTTGTGGTTTGGGGTTTGGGGTTTTGAGTTTAGGGTTTTATAAACCCTTTCCTCGTAAGGCCGTAGTAAGTCTACTAGGGTCTTACGAGGAAAAAAACGCGGGCATAGCTATTTCCTCGTAAGGTGTTACTAGGGTCTTACGAGGAAAAAAACGCGGGCATAGCTATTTCCTCGTAAAGTTGCTAGGGTCTTACGAGGAAAAAGAAGCGGGCATAGCTATTTCCTCGTAAAGGTTACTAGGGTTTTACGAGGAAACCCAATTCCTTATATAAACTCGAGCAGTTCCATTTTGCATTTGCTAGTAACTTCCTCTCAGAATCCTCTAAAGGTAGTAGTTAGGTTAGTGTTTAGTTTAGAGAATTTAGATTAGGTGGTTAGTTTAGGGAATTTAGATTAGGTGGATAGTTTAGGGAATTTAGATTAGGTTGATTTACTTTTTTAACTGTTTTTTTAATGATACGGGAAATTAATGTTTTATTTTTTTTATTTAGATGCCTAGAGCGGACAAGATTGCTAGGGCTGCTGGTAAGAGGACGACGTCTCTTGATCAGTCATCTGATCGGTCTCCTGATCATCGGGGGATTCACTACGGAGATTTATTTGGGCGTCGGGATACTCCGGGTTCATCTTCGTCAGCTCCCGGTCCATCTTCGATTCCGGATCATCCCGAGTCTCAGGGAGATCCTCCACCACCACCTCCTCCTCCTCCTCCACCGGTCGGGGTTCATCCCGATTTGCAGGTGCCGCCAAACGCACCCTTTGCGGTGTATACGGTGGAGGATATTTTGGCCCTTCCAGGCAGAGAAGGGCTGCTAGAGTTAGATCCTATCCGACGGGATGGGAAAAACGTATTATGGTATGTTTTAATTTTTAAAAAGTTTTTTTAAATTTATTTTTTAATTAACAAAATATTTATAAATTAATCTAATTAATGATTTATTTTGTGTCTTTCCAGGTTTAATGTTGACAATCGTGTCGGAAGTAGCGTCACGGACTGTATCAAGGGATACTTTCCCGATGCAGCTCCAAACTGGAAGAAGACGGCGAGCCACACAAAAAAGACGTGGTTCAAAATGTTCGCTGTAAGTTTAATTAATGATCAACTTAATTTATTTTCATTATTTAAAACTGTTAATATTATTGAACTAATCCGTCTCTTTTTTTTTCTTGTTAATTACAGCAAAGGTATCGTTGGTCTCTTGGGATTCACCAGCTGGTGAAGACAGAGTTTGAGGCCAAGGCTAAAACACGATTGCTCGACACGGTCTACAACTGGAAGGGCGACTATCAGGTATAGATTTATAAATTATAATATATATATAGTTTTAAAATTATTATTGACTTTAATTCTAATTAATTATTTTAAATTAGGTGGATGGTTACGAGGCCGGGAAACCCGATTGCCTCACAACCGAGGTGTGGGATGGCCTCATTGCCTATTGGGGGTTGCCGGACTCGGTCAGAACCTCCAGCACAAACTCCGACAACCGCATGACTAGAGACGAGTATGGCAACACGAAGATGCTGCACAGCACGGGTCGAAAACCTCACGCGGGAGTTCGTCTAGACATGGTAAGATGATTTTTAATAACTATTTTTTTTAAATTTGAATATTCCAAATTTTTAATTTAATTTTCAAATTTTCTTTTAGGCTAAAGAGACTGGAGTTCTTCCATCTCTGAAAGACCTTTACGAGAGGACCCACCGGAACAAGGCTGGGCAGTTTGTAGATCCTGCTTCGGAGCGGATCTACAACGATTTTGTTGCCCGAATTGACGAACGCCAGACTCAGCTGACTCAGCAGACTGGGACTCCAGTCGTATTATCCACTCTTGAAGTGGATAAGATTTACGAGGAGGTAAATAATTTGTTTTACTATTAATTTTTATTATTTATTTAAATTTTTTTTAATGTTATTAATATTTTTATTTACAGGTCGCCCCTAGGAAAAAGGGGCGTATCGTCGGGATTGGCTCGATTAACGATGTCTCTGCAGCGACATCATCTTATGCTCAGCAGCAGCATGATGCCAATGCTCAGCTGCGCTCGGAGTTGCAGACGACGCAGTCTCATGTGGCTTCGCTCACCGAGCAGATGGCTTCTCTCAACGATGTCCTCGAATATATGGCGGGTGGAAACCAGCAATTGGCGGAGATATTGCGTCAGAGACGGGAACGCGAGGGGATTCCAACCCAACATCATCCACCGTCACAGTCACAGCCGTCAACCAACTTAGGAGAGGAGCATGATTTAGCGAGCCAGGAGTTCGTTCGGCAATTTCACGAACATAATCCGTATCCGTAGTTTTTTTTTAATTTAATTGTATATTCTGAATTTTAAAACTTAATTGTATATTATTTAACTATTTATAAAATATTTTGTTTTTTATTTATAATTTGATTTTTTTAAAAAAAAATAAATTATTTATATTTATAATTAATATATTTTATTAGGGAAAAATAAGTCCAAGCAAAATCCTAGTAACTGTTCCAAGTAATATCCTCGTAAGGAGTTCTAGTAAACTCCTCGTAAAGTTTACTACAAACTTACGAGGAAGATCTTACTACGGTTTTACTAGGAAAAATTACGATGACCTTACGAGGAAAAGGTTACCACGTCTTTACGAGGAAAGTCTTCCTCGTAAACTTTACTAGGACCTTACGAGGAAAATAGCTTTTACGACGAACGTGTTTCGACGAAACGCGTTTCCTCGTTATTTCCTAGTAACTGTCCCTTTACTAGGAAATAATGAGGAAAACCCGTCCTAGTAAATGTCGAGTTTTCTTGTAGTGAAATTGGTAAATCACTTTTCCTCGCACAAAATATAAAATCACATTTTCTCACCTAAACCTGAAAATTTTGATTTCCCGCCAAAACCGCAAAATCATGTTTTTTCGCAAAAACGTAAAATTTTGTTTTCCAATCAAAACCGTAAAATCATGTTCTCGCAAAAACATAAATTTTTTTGTTTTCCCGCCAAAATCTAATTTTTTAATTTTCTTGCCAAAAACATAAAAGTGTTTTTCCGCCAAAATCGTAAAATTTCGTTGTCCTATTTGAACCTGATTTGAGAGAAATGGAGTCTTTGCTAGATTTTGATAATGATGGAGTCAAGATGGTTGCAATCACTGGTCCTGCATGCATTGGTAAGAGTACCATTGCCAGAAAGCTTTACAGAGCGGACTCTCCTATAGGTTTCAGCTAACTTGTTTTGTGGACAACCTTAAAGGAACCTATCCTATTGGTCTTCATGAGCATATATGGTTTGAAGTTTCGTTTACAAGAAGAACTGCTTTCAAAGATTCTGGACCAAGTAGTATGAGAATATGCCATGTAGCTGTGATAAAAGAAAGGCTACATGACTAGAGAGTGGTCATCATTCTTGATGATGTGAGCAATATAAAACAACTGGAGGCGTTGGCTGGAGATATTTCTTGGTTTGGTCCAGGAAGTAAGGTTGTAGTTACCACAGAAAACAAAGAGCTTCTTCAGCAACATATAGTTACCACAATACATACCATGTGGAGTTTCCATCTAGAGGAGAAGCTCTTGCGATCCTGTGTAGATACGCTTATAGAAAGTTAGAAACGGAGATATGTGGTAAGCTTCCATTGGGTCTACGTGTGGTGGAGTCATCTTTACACGGGAACAAAACTAAACTTTAAGGAATCGGAGATTAGGCATCCTTTTAAAAGCTCTCGGGCTTATAAATACTTATCAGATATATCAAATGATATGGACACATCTCTAGTGCCCTAAACCAATTATTTATATAGTGTTAGTCACTTAATTTTTTGAAGTATAAATTAATAAAAAATGAACTTATAGAAAATACAATAGAAAAACTTACTTTGGCACGTTCAAGAACATCAAAAATAACTTGAACTTACTTTGGGACGTTCAAGAACATCACAATAACTTGAGCTTCTGTTAAGATCCAGCAGTTCCAAGGTCCTTCTTTATGAACGACCTTTTTACCCACCTGTCATAGTAACTTGTGCATCACTACTTCTCCTTTGGTAGATACATCTATGAGATATCTATTGACTAGGATTTTTAGGCATCGCATATGTCACTAGCATCAACTAAGATTTGGCGATCCCAAGGCTTTTGTCTACGAATAGCTCTTTTACCCACTTGTTTTGTAGTAATCTATGCATCACCTATTTCACCACGTGCAGATATCTCTATGAGCTATTCTTTTACTAGGATTTTCAACCCTTTTTCAACATCCAAGTCAATGCCAGCGAGCATGGCTTTCACAAGATCACTATCTTTATACTTGAAGAAGATTGCGATATAGAGAAATAGTGTTTGCTCATTGTCTTCTAAACTTTCATAGCCGACTTTTAACACTTTCTAGATATCTTGATCAAGAATACTTTCTAGCCTGCTCATTACATCTATCCATTAGTGCTCCCTCTTCCCATGTAGAGATGAACCCACAACACGAAGACCCAATGGAAGCTTGCAACAAAGTTCTGTTATTATTCTAGCAAGCTCTTCGACATCCTCCTTTGGAGAGCATTGCTTGAAAGCATATCTACATAAGATATTAAGAGCTTCATCGCTAGACGGAAAACCACATGGTATATATTATCAATACCATGTTGTTGTTAGTTACAGCACGTGCTTTTAACAATGGTCGGCATGGACGGTGTGACCGTGGACGGCGTGGACGGCGTGGACGGTGGCCGTAAATGGAGATGAGTTTTGTCAACTTTTGTAGGCACCTTCCACGCTCATAATCTCTATAAATACCCAAGGTGAGGTGAAGAGAAAATCCATCCCAGAAATGCAAAAGAAAGAGAGAACAAGAAAGAAGAAGAAGAAACTTCTTCGTGAAGAAAAAAAAAAAAAAAAAAAACTTTTTTTTTCAGGTGTGAGTTGAGAGCTTTGTAAATTCTCCCGGGTTAATAATAAAAGACCTGTAGCAGGTCCGGAGACGTAGGCAAGATTGGCCGAACTCCGTTAACAATTTTGTGTGTTTTTCTTCCCGTTCCCGCAAATTCTGATTTTTCCGCAAGGAAATTTGACCCGTATTTCCTAACAACTGGTATCAGAGCTACAGTGGGTTACTATTTAAAATAGTGGGTACTGTTCACAATAGTGATTTTGTGAATAGTGGGTTACTGTTCACGAGAATAGTGATTTCGTGAATAGTGAATTTTGTCGGTAACATCGGTTCATCGACGGAGGTGTTTTAAACACGGTGGTTTCAGAAACGATGGGAGGCGAAGACGGTTCAGCACACGGTATCGGGAAATTTGATGGTACAGACTATGCATTTTGGAGAATGCAAATTGAAGATTATCTGTACGGACGGAAGCTTCATCAACCACTGAGCAAGAAGCCTGAGAAGATGGATCAGGCTGAGTGGGAGCTCCTTGACAGACAAGTTATGGGTGTTATAAGGCTAACACTGTCAAAGAACGTTGCTCACAACGTTGCGAAGGAGAAGACCACTGAAGGGCTCATGAAAGTTCTCTCTGATATGTATGAGAAACCTTCGGCAAATAATAAAGTATTTCTCATGAAGAAACTCTTTCATTTGAAGATGGAAGAAGGTGGCCTGGTTGCCGCACATGTGAACGAGTTCAACACGATTGTCAACCAACTGTCATCGGTTGAAATCGAGTTTGAAGATGAAGTGCGAGCACTGATTTTGTTGGCATCTCTGCCAAATAATTGGGAGCCAATGCGGGCAGCGGTTAGTAATTCTGTGGGTACTCAAAAGCTCAAATTCAATGATGTTAGAGATCGTATCCTTGCCGAGGAAGTTCGAAGGATAGACTCTGGGGAAGCATCAACGAGCTCTGCTTTCAACGTGGAAAACAGAGGGAGAAACCCAGATAGAAGTAACCGGAGTTATGGCAGATCGAAGTCAAGGAGTGGACGGGGTCAGTCCAAATTCAGACGGCCTGCAGAGTGCTGGAATTGTGGAAAGACAGGCCACATTAAGAAGAATTGCCGGGCACCACCGAAGAAGGAAGACAACACTAGAGGCGGAGCCAATGCAGTGACACGTGAAATCGCTGACGCATTGGTAGTGTCTGTTGATTCCCCGAGGAAAAGTGAAGCTCGTGATGCAGCTGGAAATAACACCAAAGCGTCAATCTCCTATGTCGATAGCCCTATTGATTCATGGGTTCTTGACTCAGGAGCGTCATTCCACACGACGCCGCACCATAACATTATGGAGAATTATGTTGCGGGAAATTACGGAAAGGTATATCTTGCTGATGGATTACCTTTGGACATAGTTGGTATTGGAGATATCAACTTGAAGATGTCAGATGGACGTGTGTGGAAGATTACGAAGGTTAGACATGTGCCAAAGTTGATGCGAAATCTGATCTCAGTAGGTCAACTTGATGATACGGGGCACGATGTCAATTTTGGTGGTGGAGCCTGGAGAGTCAGGAAAGGTTCAATGGTGGTTGCAAGAGGTCATAAAAGAGGCACTCTCTATATGACGACGAGTTATCAAGACACTGTTGCTGTTGTCGAGAATGCCAAACAAACGAAGTTGTGGCATTGTAGGTTGTGGCACATGAGTGAGAAAGGGATGAAACTCATGATGGAAAATGGCGCTCTTCCGGATCTGAAGACGGTGGATCATCAGATGTGTGAAAGCTGCATCCTTGGGAAACAGAAACGAGTTAGTTTCTCTAAAAGAGGAAGAGAGCCAAAATCTGAGAAGTTAGAGCTGGTGCACACTGACGTATGGGGACCTGCTCCTATTGCATCGCTGGGAGGTTCGTACTATTATGTGACCTTTATTGATGACTCCACAAGAAAGGTGTGGGTCTACTTCATGAAGAACAAATATGAAGTGTTCTCGGTTTTCAAGAGATGGAAAACCATGGTTGAGGTTGAGACAAATCTAAAGTTGAAGTGTCTAAGGTCTGATAATGGTGGTGAGTATATCAGCGACGAATTCAAAAGATACTGCATTGATAACGGAATCAAGATGGAGAAGACTATTCCTGGAACGCCTCAACAAAATGGAATAGCGGAAAGGATGAACCGAACCTTGAACGAGCGTGCAAGGAGCATGAGATTGCACTGTGGATTGCCAAAGACGTTTTGGGCAGATGCAATCAATACTGCAGCCTACTTAATCAACAGAGGACCGTCTGTGCCATTGGGATTTAAGATCCCTGAAGAAGCTTGGAGTGGAAAGAAAGTAAACCTTTCTTATCTAAAGGTGTTTGGATGCTTAGCTTATGTTCACATTGACGATGCTGCAAGAAGTAAACTTGACTCGAAGTCTAAGAAGTGTTACTTCATCGGTTATGGTGACACGGATTTTGGTTACCGGTTTTGGGATGATGACAATCGGAAGATCATCCGCAGCAAGAATGTTGTGTTCAACGAAGAAGCGTTGTACAAGGATAAGCTAAGAGAAGGCTCGGAGAGGAAAGAGCCTGGAGCTGTTGACTTAGATGATATCCTGACACCAGGGTTGCCACAGGATACCCCAACAGCAGAAGAAGAAATCTCTCAAGACGAGAGTGGTGAGGCTGAAGAGAGTGATGATTCTGAAGTGGTCCCATATACACCTATCACGGAGTTACGACGGTCAAGTAGAGTCATCAGAAAGCCTGTAAGATTTTCTCCATCGCTCAACTACATTCTGCTCACAGACAGAGGAGAGCCTGAATGTTATGAAGAGGCTATGCAAGTGGATGAGTCGATCGTGGGAGCGGACTTGCATGAGATTAATAGCTTGAAGACGAAACTCTCGGAAGAGCTTGCGATGAAAGACCTTGGAGAACCAAGGCAGATTCTAGGGATGAGAATCAGTAGACGCAAGGAGAGTCTTAAGCTATCCCAAGAGGAGTATGTGAAGAAAGTCCTCAAGAGGTTTAACATGGATGACGCAAAGCCAGTCAATACTCCGCTGGCAAGTCATTTTCGGTTATCCAGAGATCAGTCTCCAAAGACGGAAGACGAGATGGCATATATGGATAAAGTTCCATATGCTTCTGCTATAGGCAGCCTGATGTACGCGATGATATGTATAAGGCCAGACATTGCACATGCAGTGGGAGTCGTTAGCAGGTTTATGAGCAATCCAGGAAAGGAACATTGGGAAGCCGTGAAGTGGATTCTCAGATATCTGAAAGGAAATCCAAGTTTGTCGCTATGTTTCACGAAGTCTGAGATGGGATTGCAGGGATATGTTGATGCTGACAATGGAGGTAACATTGACAGCACGAAGAGCACAACCGGGTATGTCTACACTTTTGGCGGTACTGCAATTTGTTGGGTTTCAAAATTGCAGAAAATTGTATCTCTATCAAGCTGTGAAGCTGAGTATGTTGCGGTTACGGAGGCAACAAAAGAGATGATGTGGTTACAGTCTTTTCTACAAGAGTTGGACCATGACCAAGGGAAAAGTGTGTTGTACTGTGATAGTAAGAGTGCCATCGATTTGGCAAAGAATCCGGTTTACCATGCTCGGACGAAGCACATACATCGTCGGTATCATTTCATCAGATCAGCGTTAGAAGATGAAATGTTGGTGCTTGAGAAGATCTCAGGAAGTAAGAATCCGGCAGACATGCTAACGAAGGTCGTGCCGTGTGAGAAGCTGAGGTTGTGTGAAACCTCAGTTGGCTTGTTGGAGTAACAAGCTGAGAAGACCTGCTACATTGATCAAGGTGTGAAGACAGATTGAAATCAGTCTTCAAGTGGGAGATTGTTAGTTACAGCACGTGCTTTTAACAATGGTCGGCATGGACGGTGTGACCGTGGACGGCGTGGACGGCGTGGACGGCGTGGACGGTGGCCGTAAATGGAGATGAGTTTTGTCAACTCTTGTAGGCACCTTCCACGCTCATAATCTCTATAAATACCCAAGGTGAGGTGAAGAGAAAATCCATCCCAGAAATGCAAAAGAAAGAGAGAACAAGAAAGAAGAAGAAGAAACTTCTTCGTGAAGAAAAAAAAAAAAAAAAAAACTTTTTTTTTTCAGGTGTGAGTTGAGAGCTTTGTAAATTCTCCCGGGTTAATAATAAAAGACCTGTAGCAGGTCCGGAGACGTAGGCAAGATTGGCCGAACTCCGTTAACAATTTTGTGTGTTTTTCTTCCCGTTCCCGCAAATTCTGATTTTTCCGCAAGGAAATTTGACCCGTATTTCCTAACAGTTGTTGCAAAAGCTCTTGATCCTCCGTGGTTACGATAATCCTACTTCCAAAACCAAACCACGAAGTATCTCCAGCCAAAGCCTTTAATTGCTTTAGACTGTTTACATCATCTAGAATGATGAGCACTCCCATGTTACTTAGCCTTTGTTGTAACACACCTAGATGGCTTATCCTTGTACCATCTTGGTTCATTTTTTTTGACAGAAGTTGTTCTTGTAAAAGCAATTGCAGACCATAGTCATCAAGACCACTACTATGATAGCTTTCCCTAAGGTTGTCCATAAAACAAGTAAGCTGAAACTTATGAGAGAAACGACTATGTAAATCTCTAGCAATGGTTGTCTTACCAATCCCTGCAGGACCTGAGATTCCAACCATCTGTACTCCATCGTAATCTTAATCTAGCAAAGACTCTATTTCCCTTAAATGAGTTTCAAGTCCAACCATGCCATCAAAATCCGTAGATGATGTTGCATTCAATTTATCGGAAACATCTCTTGTGATCTTGTCGATCATGTTTGCTTTGTCCCTAACAAAAAAAAAACAAGGAATAATAGAAAGTTTGGGTTCCATCAAGTAGTCACAGAGGTAACATCCTTTGTTCCCGTTATTCTATGACATGTACTATTAATATTTACTCAACAAAACATTCTCTTAACCAATTAATTCCACTTACGGTAGTGATACGTCCTAAAATGAAGGATCACTCTGAAATTGGTAAGGGATATGATCTCAGACAGATTGAATGAGAAATGATGGATTGAAGGGTCGCACAACAGTTGCGGAAGGCTGTTGATATTCCCAACTCCAGTTGCTGCTTGATATGACGCACAAGTCCAGCAAAAGGAGAAATTGATGGATCGAAGGGTCGCACAGCAGATGCGGAAGGCTGCTGATATTCCCAACTCAATGTCCTAGGATATGACGCACCTAAACGACAAAGAGGATGATTCCCTGGATATGACGCACCAAGACGAATCGAAAAGTTCCCGAAGGAACAAAACTGAGAAATACTCTCAAGGTTTCCAAAAATATAACTCACAACTTATTTTATTTCATTGATCAAATGGCATTTATATAATAGGCAAGGTGTACATGAAAGGTTGGAATACAAAAGGGCTAGTCAATCCTTGAAACTAGAAAACTAATAAACAAAGAAGACTTGACTAGAAGTTGGAAAGCTTGCACATTTTGACTCTTGATCTTCAAAATTCGTCACTCTTTTTGACCAGAAAATAAGGCAAGCATTTTGGGCCATTTTTGGACTTGTAACACTTCCAAAATGGGTTGGACCATATATATAATATATCCATTGGATATTTCGTTGCTCTCTATGTCCAAAACTTCATATATCAGCCCAAGGTCGCATCAGGTAGTTCCTCCTAATCATCACAAGACGCCATTAACTGTCGTTTTTAACTTGTGATTACCACTTACTCCTTCTATATTTCATTTTAATTGTTGTTCTAAAATAATATTTTTATTTTAAAATATATGTTCATTGTAAAATGTATTATAATAATATTTTTGTTTCAAAATAAGTGTCGATTTAAAGTTCCACTGCAAAATCTATTAAATTTTAAGCTAAATGATTCTTTATATTCTCCGATTTACTTTTTGTCGGTTGAATTATGGTTAAATGTATAGACAACAATGTTTTTATACAGAAAATATACAAAATTAAATGTTTCTTAATCTATTGGGACTCTAAAATTATAATTAAAATGAAATAGCTGAAGTAATAGATAAAAACAGAGATTGGTTTAATTCAAACCATTTTTGGAAGTCTTCTCCAGCAATATTTCCCACGTCTTTCAAAGCTTTCTCCATTTCTGCCTTTCCTCGTCCGTCTTATCTGCACAAGTTTCCTCGAAAGCAATATCGAATTCCCCGGTCTGTTTCCGTACATCGGATGGTCCACTCCATAGAAGGAGCTATCTCTTGGCTTGTCACAATCTCTTGATCATTAAACATAGTGATCCCGCTGCGTTTAAATTGCTCGCGCATGTGACTGAGAAGTGTTTTACGGACGTCAAAACAAAGCTCAATTCCAACGAGATAACTAGTAAAAACTTTATCTTTATATCTGAGGGGTATGATGGGTTCTGTGGATATTAATGGTTATACGAACTACTATCACGAGAAAATGGTGTTAGAGAGAAGATCCGTATTGAAAATATGAAAGGGAGTTAACTAATATATAAAAGAATTGGATCAGTTTAGTTACCGCTTTACAGCTATTTGGTTTTAAGTTGGAAACACAATTTTTAACACAATTCTGTTTGTATTGGTTCCTTTAACTGAACCCATCACCATCGATGATCTCATCTGGATACCTTGATCATCTCTGTCTCTACAACATGAGAATGACGATCCAGCTTCGTCTTCTCCAATGTCACCGACAACTCCTGCATAACACTTTTTGCTTTATTGTCTGCTCTTGTTTTGGATGAACCAGACCTTGGAAGAGGCTGTCGTAATAAGATTTTTTCCACACACCTACATGACTATGTTAATACTACTCATGCTAGTTCAGACTGTGATTTTGATGATTCTTCTTGGTATCTGATTGATGATGACATTTTCTGCTCTTATTTTCTCTGGATCATCAAGCTTATCTTGCAGCTATTACATCGGGTGTGATTCCTCAGTCTTATGTTGAGTTTTTTACTGACGAAAGATGGCGTGGGGCAGTAGGAAATGAAATTGATGTGTTGGAAGAACAAGGTGCTTGGACAATGGAGAAATTACCTCGGGGTAAGAAGGTATTAGGTTGCAAGTGGGTTTTCATTATTAAGTATCGAGCTGACTGGAAAAGATTGTTTGTTCTTGGAAATAATCAGATTGAAGGAATCCCGTAAGCGTTATTCCGCTTCTTTGGCTGATTTTACATTTGCAACTTGCTAAGAATGCTTGTTTTGTTGGTACTTCTCGCAGATGTGGTCATGAGATGTAAAAGTACATTTCAAATATAAATGTATCTCATATAACACAGCCAACTCCAAAAACCTTTGGAATTGTTTTTTTTTTTGGGACAACTACTTTTAGTTAGACTCTAAAAGTTACACTCCGAGGAGGGATATATTCAGTGTAGCGAGAGATAACTTAGCCACATAGTCAGCCTCCACATTACATGACCGAAGAATAAAAGCAAAGGAAATTACAAGATAAGCTAAAGTGATAGATGTCAAACAAGATACCAAACAGTTCCAGGCAAGATACCAAAATGTTGATAAGAACCTAGGAATCGAGTGATAAAAAAAAAGAACCTTGGAATCGGAGAGAACTATCAGTGATCGGACATTTGATGAAGATGCCGTCATGACTGCTGAGTGCACAGCAACGGCTTCACCCATAAGAGCTGAAGAGATAGAGGAGTGGGATTCGCTAATGAAAGGGTTTCACCTTTGAAATTGTAAGTCGCATATATTTCATAATATATTTTAGTAATTTCTCAGCATACACCACCAAACCTAGGCTTGGTTCTTTCACAAAAAAATAGCTTGCAATGCTTCACAAGGTCAGAGAGATCAAGCAGAGAAGGAACCAGCTCTAGCAATATGTATGATTCTCAGCTTCCCCATTGTTATCTTCTTTTGTGTCGCTGATTAGTCCATACGTAAATTTACTGTTCAGAGAGTCTTGAGGCGCTTTGCCGGCTTCACCAAACTCAATTCTTCTTCTTCTTCTTCTTCATGGCTTTCTTCCGCCACGATCTGGACACCACATTCAATAATGTCGAGATCCTGGCATGTGATGAACTCGAACATTATCTCATTCTTTTGTTCAAGGCATCCATGTCCCTCAACCAAATCAGAGTCAGTATAAGATATACATAGATGTTCCTCCTCAATCTTATGGAGATAGAAAAATATGTTTTTGTCAGTGGGGTTACCATTGTTGATGCGCATGCGACACAACAAACAAGGATAATGTTCAATCTGTTGTCTTGGGGAAATGATAATGCAAAACCTAAAAATATGAAAATCTTTACTCAGTGATTGGATGGTCAAGCAATTTCCTAGAGCTCTGTGATCGAACTCTGCAGGAATTGTTCTTCCGGGTAGGGCTGCTTTCCATGATAGTTCTGTAATTGCTCGCCGTGCTTCTCCACCCAATTTGAAGCAGTTGGGGAAACTGCAATCTATTTTAGACTCATAGTCCAGACATACGGTCTTCAGTGAATCACAGTTACTTGCTAATAGTGATTCCAGTGAGCTAGGGAGCTCTGGCAGTGATGCAAGTTTCAAACAGTCATGTACACTAAGCGATTTTAACATGTGGAGATCTTTGATCCAGTCTGGAAGTTCCTCAATATCTGCTCCATCGCCGTATATACTAAGACTCTCAAGGCTAGACCAAATACTATTTGAGGGTTCATGCATTTTTTCTAACAATGTGTCTGCGATTACGAGTGCTCTGGTGTTCATGGAAATATCTGGAAATTTCCTAATCTGTGAGCATTCCTCCATGTCGACATAAGCACGAGGTGCCAATTTGAAGTGAGACGGAACAACTTGCAGCTTTCTACAGAAACTCATATCCAACCATTCTAGTTTTTCAAGATTTCCAGCAGAGGAAGGAATCTCTACCAAACTGATGCACCAACGCAAAACCAATCTCTTAAGATTTGCAGCATTTGAAAGATCCGGGAGTTCCTTTAAATTGCATGACCCTGCCAAATCGACCTTCTTGAGATTTGTAAGTGCCTGAATGTTACAAAAAAAAAACACACAAGAAAAGGGAGTACATCAAAAGACATGATGAGAAAGTACTTGTCTTCAAAACATATATATATAGTAAGGAAATATCAAAACCAACCGGAGTTCCTTCCCAGAGCTTTTCGAGTTGGCTGCTTTGCATATTGAGTTCCACAAGATTTTCCAGGAAAAATCTAAGAGGAAGGCTCTTGCTCGGGTATGCCTCCCAATCTAGTAACCTTAGACGACGCGGAAACTCCACCTCCTCAGGTATATCCATTCTATAATTTCCATCATCTTTACTTTTGTAAACTTTGAGGAATCGCAGATTAGGCATCCTTTTAAAGGCTCTAGGGTTTATAAATACCTCATCGATATTGGATGTATCAAATGATATGCCCGAAACAGCTCTTGTACCCTAAACCAATTATTCCAAATATATACAGATATTGTTAATTAGCACGAATAAATGACTTGTTAAGTTAAAGTAAGGTAATTCTCTCGAATAATAATAAAATAGATTTTTTTACCAAGAAAATACACAAGAAAAAAGTAATCAAAAATGGTTTTATTAAAGAGACAAAATAAATTTATACATTTATTTTATAGATATATAAATATAAATACTTAATTATATAAATAACAAAAGAAAAAATATTCTTTTTATAATTTTCGAGTTATGTTCTTTTGTAATCGAACTTTTTCTAACTTTTCAACATTTGCTTTTTCAAAATTAAAAATTCTTTTAAAATTCATTTTGAAACTCTTACTTCTTTATTTTTGTAAATCATAAAGCTCACTCCCAAAACTCATCCGCCTCATAGAGGTATAAATGTTTATTTACCTTTCTAATAAAACATTTTTATATTTCATCCTTAAACACTATATTTAAGATAAAAAAGTTTTATGGTCATCACAGAAATTTTCTCTTGAATATACTTCAGCAAAAAGGAAATAGAACAAATACAAGAGAAAGAACTTACTTCGGCACGTTCAAGAACATCACAAATCTCCGAAGCATCTGTTAATATCTGGCGTTTCCAAGGTTCTTCTTTGTGAACGGTTTTTATACCCACTTGCTGTAACAACTTGTGCATCACTATTTCTCCATTGTTAGATACATCTATGAGTGATTTGTTTGCTAGGATTTTCAACATGTATTTAATATCCAAGTTATTGTCTGCTAACATGACTTTCACAAGCTCACCATCTTTGTAGTTGAAGAAGACTGCAATATGGAGAAATAGAGATTGCTCTTTCTCATGTAAACTCTCGTAGCCGACTCTTAGTACTTCTTCAATATCTCGATGATCAAGAGTAGTTTCAAGCCTCCGTATTATTTCTTCCCATTCCTCCTCATTCTTCCCACGTAAAGAGGAACCCACCACCCGGAGACCCAATGGAAGGTTACCACAAAGCTCTGTTACTGTTTCGGCAAGCTTTTCAAAACCACTAAGTGGATAGTTTTGTCTAAAAGCATATCTACATAAGATCTTAGTAGCTCTTTCCAAAGATGGAAATCCCACATGGTATGTATTGTTGATGCCATGTTGCTGCAAAAGCTCTTTGTCTTCTGTGGTAACTACTATTCTACTTCCAGGACCAAACCATGTAGTTTCACCAACCAAAGCCTCTAACTGCTTTAGATCATCCACATCATCAAGAATGATAAGCACTCTCTGGTCACGAAGCCTATCTTTTATTGCACCTAAATGGCTTATCCTAATACCATTTTGGTTCAAAACCTTTGAGAGGAATTCTTCTTGTAAGCGCAATTTTAAACCATACTCGCCAAGACCACTATGATAACTTCCCCTAAGGTTGTCCACAAAACAAGTAAGCTGAAACCTATCAGCGAGTTGAGTGTGCATAGCTCTAGCAATAGTACTTTTACCAATACCAGCAGGACCAGAGATTCCAACCATCTTAACAACGTCATTATCTAGATCAAGCAAAGACGTTACTTCTCTCAAATGAGTTTGAAGTCCCACCATGCCATCAAAATCCTTAGAGGGTGTGGCATTCAGTCTATCAGAAACATCTCTTGCAATTTTCTCGATCATTTCCGCTTCATTGTCCCTAACAAAAGAGTAAGAAAAACGGTATTGCTTCCATCAAATAGTCATGATAAAAAACATATAAATACCATTTCTCCATTACCAATATTTATGATATTTATTTATAATATTCACTCGCTCAACAAGAAAATTCTTCTTTTATCCACCATGAACACTATTATTTGTCCTCTTTTTTGTTGGAAAATCCCAAAACTTGTGGCAGAAACTATCTCATAAAAAAGCGTTTATAGAGATAAAAAATAAACACACAAATAAAATCTAGATACATTTAAGAGATTTAGATAAATTTTGGATTGTTATATTCCAAATAGAATAAGAAATAGTTTATATATAAATAAGAATCTTGTGGAGAGTTGTTCTACAAAAAAAACATAAAGAAGATTTCGGTTTGTTAAAGTTTCTAAATCTAATAAAGAAAGTTGTTCTTTATCTTTGTGTTTATGTTTTGAATTGGTATCAAAGCTGTAAGGAGAAGACTCGATCCAAGCGGGGAAGAAGATTCACGTAACTAATCATGGGAGACGTGGTTAGAGCTCCACCGCGAAGAAAATAACTTTAAATCCGCATCCATCTAATGTATGATGCTGACATCGAAAAACCATACAGTTTGGTCGATTGGATGAAGGTTTTATTGAGAATTCATGAAGTCTGGGAAAAAATCAAACCTGGTTATGATGATAAAAAAAAGAATGATGCGGCGAAAGCACTCTTATTTCAATCCATTCTCAAAATCTTGATCCTTCAAGTAGGAGAACAAACCGCATCAAAATATATACAAGAGGCCACAAAATCTCAACACCTTGAAGCTAATCGTGTTAGAGATACTAGACTTCAGATTTTGATGACGGTTTATGATAGGTTGAATATGGATGATACTGACACACAGTTGATGACTTTGCAGGAAAGATCTCAAGCCTATCGTCGAAAGCATCCTTGTTAGAAGAAAACATAGAAGAATCCAAGATGGTGAACAATTCTTTAAGGGTCTTCCTCGACACAAGTACATACAAATGGCAGTGTTTCTTGAGCAACTATTGTACCTAAAATCTACAGGATTTGAGGATATAATCGGAAGATCAAAGGCGTATGAAGAACATGTAGGGGAAGAAATACAGAAGGAAGACCAAGGAAAACTTATGTTTTCAAATAATGACCAGAACAGTCATAGAACTATGAAGGTTTTCGAGTAAAAGGTAGAGGCTGGAGTAGTAGAGGCAGAGGTCAAGAAAGATTCAATAGCCAAACTAAGAAGGAGACACCAAAGATAAGAACAATAACCCAAAGAAAGATCGATCAAAGGTGATGTGTTAAAGATGTGACAAGCTGGGTCACTTCGCATCTACTTATCTCGAGAGACCAATAAGGCATCAAAAAACAAATTTAAATGAAACACGAGAACGGCGCACTCTATGTTCATGAGGTGGTATTTTTGAAGGAAGACAAAATAATTCCAAAGAATCTCGATATCAACAAAGGAAATGAATTTTTTTGGTATTTAGACAATGGAGCGAGTAAAAAATGACGGGAACAAGGAGTCCTGTTCGAGTTTGGATCAAAATACAAAAGGAAAATTAAAATTCGGTGATGGGTCTTTTGTTGACATTGTAGGAAATGGTATGATTACTATCATATGAATGACTGGAGAAAAGAAGGCACTCAAAGATATCTACTACATACCCTACCTAAAGCACAATATATTGAGTTTTGGGCAAGCAACAAAGAACGGGTGTAAGGTTAGCATGAAAATATGACTACTTAACACTACAAGATTCTTGTGAAAGGTTGCTAGCTAGTACGAGTCATAAGATCATCAAACCATATTTATAAAGACTCCAATGAAAATTAGCTATCTGAAGTTCTTTCATGTTCAAGACGATGATGCTACATGGAGGTGGCACGCTTGGCTAGGACAGATCAGCTACAGTGTCATGAACAAGATGGTAAAGAAGGAGATGGTCTTAAGGATGCTGAGTGCAACACATGAGGAGAGTTTATGTGATGTGTGTCTAGTAGGAAAACAAATTAGATACTCATTCATGACTAAAACCATGCTTCGTGTGTCAAAGAAATTGGAGTTGATTCATGGACATTTGTGCGTACCAATAATACCACCAACACCAGCATACAATCGATATGTCTTTGTTTTAATTGAAAATTTCTCCAGGAACATGTGTATCATACTAATGAAAGAGAAAAGTGAGGCATTCGATAGGTTCAAAGGTTTAAGGAAGGCATTGAGAAGAAAATCAGCTCAACCATTAAAATCTCTCGCACCAATAAAGGAAGAGATTACCTTAGATGATTTTGATCAATTTTTGAATAAAATGGAGCAATAAGGAATATAAAAGTGGCTTACACATTGCAGAAAAATGGTGTTGTTGAAAGAAGAAATCAAACTTTAATGGGAATGACAAGAAGTATGCTTAATGCAATGAAAATGCCAAACTAGGTGTGGGGGGGGGGAATATGTAAGACATTCAACTTACCTCATCAGTAGATTTTCTAACCGACAATTCTACCACCTAATGAGAATACACGTCTGATTGCGCCACTTCGATCCGCCACGTGAGATCCATGTTCGATGATACACCATGAACCATGCTGAAGATCTCTTGTAATCCCATATGAGATCCATGTTCGATGATAAGCCATGCACCATGTTTAAGATCTCTTGTAATCCCATATGAGATCCATATTCGATGATAAGCCATGCACCATGTTTAAGATCTCTTGTAACTCTTTTATCTATAATCTGGCATAATTTGCATTTTAAGGGTTTGAACCATGGACCTCTTGATGTAGAAGCATTAATGAATCCTTAGTCAAACTACTAGACTAAAGAGACTTCCACAGTTTAAGAGATTTAGATAAGTTTTTCCTTCTTATATCTCAAATAAAATTATGAATAGTTTCTATGTAAACAAGAAGACTGTTATGGAAAGTTATTCCATGAGAAAACATAGAGAAGATGTAGTTTTGAAAGAGTTTCTAATTTATAATCTATACTATAATAAAAGGGGAATATGAGAGTATATTAAGATGTCCACATCATCAAATTAATTCAACCAATAGTAATCTTTCTTTTTGCCACTCTATCATGGGCTTCACACAATATTTCGATTGGGCTTCAGAACTTAATTTTCGTTTGGTCTTGGTGGCCCATATTGCAGATGGTTGGATCGTTTGGGCAGACAAGAGCATTTTTAGACACGTGACCGCTCCTCATTATTCTTTATCTCATTGTTTTCCTTTACAAAATATATTATTCAAAGTTATATATAAGATAGGTGAGCAAGATGAAAGTTAAATAAACTTATAGGATAACATCTAAATATTATTGAATCTTGCTTATTAGGTTATTTTTTAAATCAACTATTAAATTTATAAATAATAGTAATAATTTTGATTTAGCTTTATTAATTTTCAGGTCTCTTTATTTAATTTTCTGTTTTCAAATAAAAGTATAAACTTTCATATAAACAAACAAATAAATATATTTTTTAGTTGTGTATTTCACCCAATAAATTAACCTTATCAGTCTAACTAAAATTTACGGTTATTCAATTTTGGTGTAATATACATATCAAAAATTTATTAGTATGGTAAAAAATAACCAAAATAATGTGGCTTGAATGTTGCATAGAAAAATGTTTAAATGGTTAAAGTAAAATCATGATTTTATAAACATATCAAAATTCTCTTATCAGATTTAAACAGGGGAAATGAAGCTTTAGTAAATAAAATTTAACACAAATCCACAACTGTGTGACTGTCTACATGTGATGAATTAACAACTCTTTATAAAGTAACTATTGAGCATCAAAAACAGAAAAAATGAATGTTAATCACGAGAAACAATCCGAGAATTTAAAAATGTGAAAACTTACTTCAAGTAACTATGTTCTTCAACTGGTGGGGTTTCAGATTGCAGCTCTGACAGCCACACATACTAAGTTCTATACCTTGCGTCTCACCGGAGGGACAAATGATTGTAACCGAGCAGAAGATAAAACGTAAGGTTATGGAATGCCTTCCCGTCCAAGAAATCTCAGGTAAAACGAATCAACTTATTTGCATTAACGGAATGATATTTTCAGAGGAAATAACTTTAAATTTATGTCTTTATATGAAGAACATGGATACTGAGAGAAAGAAATAACATGGTTATTGCGATCGTGATGTCATCGCTTGGTAGAACAACAATTAGCTGAAAGAACCTTTTGTATGTATTCAAAATGCCATCAACTTCTATATCTCCTGCAGGAACCACAAATGGAATGATGACACATCAGGGTTCTCTCTTGAAACCCCAAATTATGGGAAATGATACCAAACATCATCTTTCTTGCCTGCGAGGAAATGATACCAAACAAAAAGTTGTTTTTCTTTCCATTGTCCTCAACAAACCTTTGGGATAGACTAAGGCGTTGGTAGTGACATCACCAAAATGTGATTTTTGGAGTGAAATCTCTAGACGAGGTAGAAGCTTGTGATTTGAGTTTTCCATGTACAAAGCTTACCATTTCGCACAAAGCATGAAATTTTATGTGTCCATGAACACCCTACTCACCTATGTATAAAGGTCTTGCAAAACGGACGTGTAATTTGGTTCATCATGATTAATTCTCACCAGTGTACTCTGCTGATTCATATGCATGCTCATAATTCCCTGAGTTGTGAGGCCACAACTTGAATTATGCTGCTTGATCAACTTTTTTTTTCAGTATTGCAAAATAACTCTACACTATACGTGGGTTAGCTTATCACCAGTTTTAAAAATTACGCTGAACAAATCTACGATAAAAAATTACCTATATAAATACCATGTTGAGTAAAAATTACATTGTCAAGATATTTTCCCTTATAAAAATATATTATATATTAAAAAAAATAAAGAAGTTGGGATTAAATTAGTGAGAAGATTGTAAGTTCTTTGTGGCGTCTACACTGTAAGGGTTGCAGTGGAAACTCTAAGAGAAGCCAAGGAAAAAAAATAAGAGAAGCTGAGAGAGGTTGGAAGAAGAAAACAAGGAGATAGTTGCGAGAATGAAAAAAACTAACATGAACAGCTGCGAAAGCTAAATAAGAGAAGTTAGGTATAGTCGTGTAGAACAATAGTATAAAAAATAAAAGCATATAAAATGGAGGAAGAACATGTAGTAAAGATAAAGATTGGTGATAATGAAGCGAACCTTGAGAAAATTCAAGGAAGGATGAAGGTGAAAGAGATTGAGTCTAATGAACCGCAAATTATCATTTAAAGAACATTTTGTGTATATTGTCAAATAAAAATCAGTTGTGTTAAAATTAATAAATGATACAAAAATGAAAAAAAAAATAGGAATAAAATAAAGTAATTAACCATAAATAAATTTAGTAAACTCTTTATCTTTTTTGGCTTAATTTATGTATTAATATTAAAAATTGATTCTGTTAATAAAATTTTACAGTTTTTAATATAAATAATATACACATAATAGTTTACATGAAATTATTTTTTCGTAGGTAAAAAACCCGGGCGTAGCCCGGGACAGTCTCTAGTTCTAATAAAGAAAAGTTGTTCTTTATTTTTGTGTTTACGTTTTGATTTCTCGCATAAGAAAAACAAATTAAATTCAATTATAAACAAACCAGTTTCGGAGGTGTTCGCCGGCTATGTTGCCCACATACTCCAAAGCTTGACTCCATCTTTCCTCCTTCTCCTTTGTTTTACGAGCACACGTTTCCTTGAAAGCTTTCCCAAAACCTCCGGTCTGTTTCCGCACATCAGCTAGATCTACTCCTTCGTAGAAGATGGTCATCACGATTTGTCCAATATCTTCCTTACACTTCAAAATCTCCAGCAGCTCATCCAAACACCAGCCGGAAGAAGCATAGTTCTTTGAAAGTACCACGATCGAGATCCTCGATTCCCTGATCGCTTGCGTGAATTCAGGGCCAATGATTCGGCCTCTCTCAATCCCTTGATCATTAAACATCGAAATCCCATTACAGGTAAACTGTTTGCGCAAGTGACTGAGGAAGGTCTTACGCACGTCCGGTCCATGGGAGCTCGTGAAGACGCAGTACCTCCAGGTGCGAGGCGAGTACGAAGAGGAAGAAGCCATGAGAGAGGTCATACTTGAGAGGATCGTGAGTGCCTTTGGAAAAAAAAAATCACAGTAGATTCATAGGATGTGTTGGATAAACAAGAGTGTTATGGCTTATTGAATTATTTTTTTGGCTCGACCTGTTCAGTTGTTGACTCGGTAATGATTTTAAAATATGACCACGAGAATAAAATTATGGTGGGTTTGGTATTCTGTCTTCTTATACAATAAGCTTTTGTTACCGGGAAATCAATTCGATCTATATCGATTAAAGTTAGACCTGAATAATCCTCAAACCGGATGGTCAATAAATGAATCACAACTAATATCAAAATTGATAATTCATCTAGTTTATGTGAAATAAAATTCCATTAATGTTTAAACTGGTATAATATCAAAAGACACACGAATTGTTAAGATTTTACCAAAAAAAAAAAAAAGACACACGCAAATTGTTAAGATTTTTCCGATCTATGACCATGCCTCCGTGTTTAATTCGATTTAGTAATGAATAAAATGCTTGAAAGTCCAAAACATCTCAATCGTGTAGTTGTTATAAAATTTAAAAGTTAGGTTGGTGGACACTTGGAGCCAACAACCATAATGGACCCATAGTGACATCAAATTCTACAATATTCACAATCCTTGCATGAAGCTGTGGGTGACTCTCTCCTTTGTATATGTATATTGTTTTCCAGGGGAAAACCTATATAGGTTTTGGGTGGGGCAGTTGCCCCCATGATTTTGTGAAAGTTGGTGTAGATTTTCAAAAACAGTTTATGTTGCCCGGTCCAGCCCTTATGATCTGTTATTGTATGCTTTGCTGCCCCAGGATGAAAATGGATTCTAGATCCGCCCCAGTTGTTTTCAAACGTTGAAGATACACAAATTAAGAAACATGAAAAAAAATCATGGTAATAGTATAGTTTTCTGAGAATTGTGCTTCCGGTCTTAAATCTTTTGAAATTTCTCCTGTTATTACACGTCTGCATGCATCATTTCACACATTATTATATGGTAGCTTACCTGAGTCACCTTAGGTCTTGAATAAGAAAAAAATAATTCGAGACTAACTTCCTTTGAAACTTCTTCGCCCTCATCACGCGTATGCGTCATTACACGTACAGAAGATCAAACTTTTGTCTTCTTAATTAGTATTTTTATTTATATAATTTGGATGCCATGAAAGAAAACACATATTGACGTGAATCTGTGATTTTGTTTTCTTCAACTTATCTTCACCCTTTTCATACTTCTTTTTCTTTGAGAAAAGACCTTTCCATTTTTCAAGTTTCAAATGGCTTCTTCCTCTTCGTTTAGCTGGAGATATAACGTTTTCCTAAGCTCCCAACGCCCGCAAATCATTTCTCAGTCAATTACGCAAACAGTTTGACAGAAATGGAATCATAACTTTCAATGATGACGGAGATGCGATCTGCTGATATACGAAGTTTTGGATATGCAGAACAATAAAATATAGATTGGATATATTATATATTATTTGGAAGTGTTACAAGTCCAAATATGCTCCAAAATATTTGTTTTATTTTCTGGTCAAAAAGAATTACAAATTTTGAAGATCAAAAGTCAAAATGTTTAAGTTTTTCAACTTCTGGTCAAGTTTTCTTTGTTTATTAGTTTTCTATTTTCAATGATTGATTAGTCATTTTGTATGCAACTTTTCATGTACTCATTGCCTATTACTCCCTCTGTTCCTTAAAGATGCATATTTTAGAAAAAAAATTTGTTCCTAAAAGATCCATGTTTTACATTTTCAATGTATGTTTTATTATCTAATTGTAAACTTCAAAAAACTTAATTGCACTAATTGATTTTTTATTGGTTTAAAATTATGGAAAGAAGATAAATACAAAAAACTATGCAAATTTATTGTGTTTTATTAAAAAGTGTGAAAAAACTAAAATATGGATATTTTAGGAACAAAGGGAGTATTTAAAAGCCTTTTGATCTATGAAATAAATAAGTTGTGAGTTATATTTTTGGAATCTTGAGAGTGTTTCTCAGTTTTGTTCATTCGGGAACTTTTCGGTACGTCTTGATGCGTCATATCCAAGGTATCAAACCGATCCGTCCTGGTGCGTAAGTAATATCCAAGGGGTCAACCTCGTTGTCGTCTAGGTGTTTCATATTCTAGGGTATTGAGTTGGAATATCATAGGCCTTCCGCATCCTTTGTGCGACCTAACAATCCACGGTAAATCAAGAGCTTCTGCATCTCTTGTGTCACACCATTCGATCCATCGCCTTGTTACGTTCCATTGGAGTCAAGGATTATCCCTTACCAATTTTAGAGTGATCCTTTAATTTTGAATGTATCATGTGGTATCAGAGCCACTCTGAAAGCAATATTCACTTCTATTATTCATCATTCTCATCTATCCATTTTCTTTAAAAAAAAGAGTTTTGTTATTTCTTTTCTACAAATCTACTGGATCATTTGGGAAGTATGTGTTCAAGTTTTTCTTTCTTTGGAAAGCAAGATTTTAGGACAAATCTTTTTGAAGAGGAGTATGATGTGATATTGGGCTGATATATGAAGTTTTAGACATGGAGAACAGTGAAATATCCATTTGATATATTATATATATAGTCCAACCCATTATGGAGGTGTTACAAGTCCAAAAATGCCCCAAAATATTTATTTTATTTCTGATCAAAAAGAGTGACGAATTTTGAAGATCAATATTCAAAATGTGCAAGCTTTCCAACTTCTAGTCAAATCTTCTTTGTTTATTAGTTTCTAGTTTTAAGGATTGACTAGCTATTTTGTATGTAACCTTTCATGTACTCCTTGCCTATTATATAAAAATCATTTGATCAATGAAATAAAATAAGTTTTGAGTTATATTTTTGGAATCATGAGAGTGTTTTTCAGTTTTGTTTTTTCAGAAACTTTTCGATCTGTCTTGGTGCGTCATATCCAAGGGATCAAATCGATCCGTCCTAGTGCGTCATATCCAGAGGGTCAACCTCGTTGTCGTCTAAATGTGTCATATCCTAGGACACTGAGGTGGAATATCAGAGGCCTTCTGCATCATCTGTGCGACCTAACAATCCACGGTAAATCAAGAGCTTTTGCATCTCTTGTGTCACACCATTCAATCCACTGCCTTGTTTCTTTGGAGTTTCACATTCCAGTGGAGTCAAGGATTATCACTTACCAGTTTCAAAGTGATCTTTTAATTTTGGGCGTATCAGAAAGAACGAGAGAAGCAAAACCATTGCTCCTGAACTCCTACGGGCAATACAAGAATCAAGAATCTCGATCGTGGTACTCTCCCAGAAGTTTGCTTCTCAAAGTCGATGCTTAAGAGCTGGTTGTGATTTTGAGGTGCAAGGAAGTTACAGGACAGATAGTGATGACTGTTTTCTACAAAGTGGGAACCATCTGATGTGAAAAAACACAACGGAGAATTCAGAGTGTCTCTCAAGGAAGCTTGCAAAGGGAAAACGGTAACGGAGATAGATAAGTGGACTGAAGCTTTGATTAATGTTGCCACCATAAACCAAGCGAGGATATCCTAATGGTCTTGAGGGAGCTTTGGCCCCAATATGAACCCGGGTTCAAATCTCGCTGATCACTCGGGGTAAAATTTAATATCTGGGCTCCCCCAGCGTCCGGTGACCGGTACGTAATCCAGCCGATAATGTAGGTTGTTACGGATATTCGCCGCTAGTCTGAACCCAATTCGGTGGAGGTCAGGAAACACCGGATTGTTTAAAAAAAAAAAATGTTGCCACCATAGCCGGAGAACACTCCTCGAACTGGTTATCTTTTTTTTGTTTCTTTCTAATTCTTTGACTTTGATTGACTTATACAACCTAGTGATTCACCACTTACAAGAAAAACGTTATTTGAATCTTTTTATTTGGGACTCGGATCTCCTCAATAAAGAAAATAGATCAATAATATTAACTTTGCTACTGAGGATTTTCTACAGTTTTTTGCCAAAACTGACCTAAAACTTGATTTGAAATGCAAAAGTAAACTCAAACTTGAATCAAATGCAAAAGTAACCTAAAAGGCTATTGAAATTACAACCAGCTCCTTGTGAACAAAAAAAAAAATGGAAATTTTTTTTACGTTTCTAACCCCCGCAAGTCTTCTGTCTAGACGACTTACAAGTAAGTCGTCTGGACGACTTACTTGTAAGTCGTCTAGTATAGTACTTCTTAAAAATAATTTAAAAATTTTGTAAAAAATATTTTGATAAGTGAAAAATTGAAATCATGTAATTAACGTATGTTTAAAGAAATATAAATTAAGATATAACAAAATTTAATTGTTTTCAACATAGATGAGTGAAAGTAGTGAGTCATGATATTCTTTGGTTTAGGTTTTGCCAACATATGTTGTAGTATTGTATGTGTTCTTAGGGTTAGATTTTGGAAAGCATAAATGTTTTTTTGAAAAATTTAAAATTAACCTAAGTGTATTTATTTCTGTATATAGTAAATACTATTTAAGTATAATTTGATTTTATAACGTGGTTTGTTAGTTATTTTAGTCAATTTCGTTTAGGGTTTAGGGTCTGGGACGACTTACTAGTAAGTCGTCTGGTGAATATTTACGGTAGACGACTTACTAGTAAGTCGTCTGATGCACGTTCAAACCGGACCGAACCTTTAGTTTTACCATTTTACCAATGTGCTTTAAAACATAACCGGATTTTTTACCGGGCATATATAAGAATTTTTTTTTTTGGTTTACTGTTTCGCGAGATTTAAAAACTGTAACGTCATTCTCTCAAAGAGGCTATTTCGAAGGCGATTCTCTGTAATCCATCATTCTCACAACCGTTTCTCACCGCCGTTATCACCGTCATTCTCACCACCTTTCTCACCGCCACTTCCTCTATTTCAAACCCTAGCGCCGTTTGTCTGTAAACCCTAGCGCCGTTTGTTTGTAAACCCTAGCGGCGTTTGTCTGTAAACCCTAGCGGCGTTTCTTTCAGAGGCGTGTCTGTAAACCCTAGCGAGGTAAGTTAAAACGTTGTCTCTTAAGTCCACCGTTCTCACCACCGTTCTCACCGCATTTCTTTTTGGCTGTCTATTTTGGCAGATTTATAACCGCTGTGTCGAAGGCGACTATGGCTTCTCCGAAATTTCAGGTATGCTCTAAAAATGTCTACTGGAAGTCTTGGAAGACTTATAATTAAGTCGTCTAGAACGTCTTCCAGACGACTTAATTATAAGTCGTCTGGAAAGTCTTCCAGACGACTTAATTACAAGTCTTCAGCTGGAAGACTTTACAGACGACTTAATTATAAGTCGTCTGGAAAGTCTTCCAGACTTATAATTAAAATGTTATACTGAGATGATTGTCTTTCATTGTTTTGCAGACAAAAAAAATGGATATTCCAGAACTCCCCCGTAGGTTGCATACATTAGGGGAAGAGCCACCAGCAATGAAAGCTATTTCTTATCATACGGATTGTACGAAGTTGCATAATGCTTTAAAGAATGCTCTTCATGGTGACGAATATGAAGAGCTAAAGGAGTCAAAGCTGGGAGTTTTCATCAAGTTTAAAGAGCTCGGATTTGCTTGGGCTTCAAGGCTGGTGCACTACATGCTCGGATTCCAGCTGGACATAAAGAAGAAGTACGAGCTGTGGAGTCTAGTTGGTCCAGAACCTGTGAGGTTTTCACTGTTAGAGTTTGAAAACCTCACTGGTCTAAACTGCGAGTACATAGAGGACCTTGAGAGACCGAGGTGTGCTGTTACAAAGGAGATGGCTTCTTTCTGGGACATGTTGGGAGTTCATGTCGAAGCTGGGCCATCTACTGAGCAGATAATAGCAGCATTTGAGAGATGCGAAGGGTGGTCTCGGGAAGATCGCAAGCGGCTCAGGTACCTTGCCATCTTCACTGGATATATTGAAGGGAGAAAGTATTCAACCGCCACAAGGGTTAGTCTGGCAAGGCTTGTGATGGATTTAGAACGTTTTGAGAACTATCCATGGGGGAGAGTCGCGTTCAAGGTGCTGATGGACTCTTTGAAGGGCAAAGATATTTCGGGCTGTTACACTGTCGATGGGTTTATACAAGCTCTCCAGGTCTGGGTGTACACAGCTCTGCCGGAATTGGCTGCTAACTATGGTAATCCCATACCAAACAGACCGTCTCCACCGATACTGGCTTACATGGGTGGCAAAGGACGCAGATGCTTTAAAGATGCTATCTGCAGACAGGTATTTACTTATCCTTTACTCCAAAAATTAAGTCGTCTCGAAAGTCGTCTGGAAAGTCGTCTGGCAAGTCGTCCAGTAGGAAGACTTTCCAGACGACTTTCCAGACGACTTAATTAAGTCGTCTGGAATGTCTCCCAGTAGGAAGAATTTCCAGACGACTTAATTAAGTCGTCTGGTAAGTCGTCCAGTAGGAAGACTTTCCAGACGACTTTCCAGACGACTTATTTATAAGTTAATCCGTCAAATATCTAAGTTCATATCTTATATTTACTGCAGACTACGGTGGTGAACTTTGTTGAGAAGGACTATGGTGAAATGTTTCCAAAATGGGACTCTGATGCTGAGGACCTTCCCGCGGAGAACATAATTAAAGTTATGTTTAATCAGAGACCGTGGAAGTGGACCATGGATTGCTGGGAAGTCACCGGTACTTGGGTCAATACAAAGCCGGTGGTTGTGAGTCCATCAAAGAAAGCCATAGTTTTGGTAGAAGAAGAGAGTCCAAGACCTCTGAAGAAAGCTCGTAAAGAGGCTAAAAAAGAGGCACCTGCAGAGGCACCTTCAGGGGAGAGTGCAGGGAAGTTTGCAGAGGCTGGTGAAGAGGCTCGTCCAGAGGTTCGCACAGAGGCTCGTCCAGAGGTTACTAGGACTGTGATTGGGATGAGCAAAGAGGACCTTGAAAGAAATTTCAAGGACATATTTGATGCCATGAGGGAAGGGTTTGGGACGTGCCTTATGGAGATCAAGCATTTGTCGGAAAGGGTGGAAGCAGTGGAGAAGAAGGTTGGTATCACCAAACAAGGGACAGGGACATCCTCTCAACCCACTACCTCTCAACCTAAAGGCACATCCTCTCAACCTAAAGGCACATCCTCTCAACCCACTGCCTCTCCCGGGGTTAGTGAAAGTGTTAACGGGGAGAAGGATAAAACACCTCTGGATGAGAGTGTTAAAGAGGAGAAGGATAAAACACTTCCTGATGAGAGTGTTAAAGGAGAGAAGGATAAAACACTTCTCGATGAGAGTTTTAACGATGAGTCCGCATCTGAGAGCCTTGTTCTATTGGCCAAAAAAACAAGTTTCACTCCAGCAGAGAAACAGCAGCAGGTTGCTAGATATGAGGACAAGAGAGAAACTGCTTTGGCAATTGTCCGTCAAAAGACTGAGCGAAACAGGAAAGTTGCTGCCTCACAGAGATCTCCTTATACTGCAAACACGAAAAAACCTTCTAGAGGCTACAATCCCTTTGCAGCACTTGACAGGAAGAAGTTGAAGGAGCTCGTCGAATGGTTGCAAACTGATCCGTAAGTGATTGCTTTTCGCATAATAGCTTCTCCCTATAAAATTAAACTAATTGCTTTTTGTGTTTGCAGTCATTATAAAACACCTGTAGACAAAAAACCTTGTACAAGTCCGACTTGGTGGTATCACGTCCTTTGGACCCCCCTAGCTTGGCTGGAGGATTGTGTAAGTCGTCTAACAAAACTGATTAGTAGATTACCATAAGTCATCTGGTAAGTCGTCTGATAAGTCTTCTACATAGACGACTTACCAGACGACTTACCATAAGTCGTCTGCGTAGAAGACTTACCATATGTCGTCTGGTAAGTCGTCTGGTAAGTCGTCTACGAAGACAACTTACCAGACGACTTAGCAGACGACTTATGGTAAGTCTTCTACGCAGACGACTTATGGTAAGTCTTCTGGTATCTTATGACTTGTATTATTTTATACGCAGCATATGGATGCTTGGATCAATGTTTTGAGGAAGAGGCATCAGGAGACGCCACACCTTTTCAGGAGCGAGAGAATATGCTTCCTTGATCATCTCTTTTCTCAACAATGGAGATTTAACTACCAGGATTTTAAGAATTCGCAGCCCGATGTCTATGGTTTAGGAAGAAGACTTCCTGGTGGGGCGTGGGCTTATTATTCAGGCGAGTTACCATCATTTTGCAGGACGGACAAGGTTTGGGGGACGGATGTTGATGATATCTATTTGCCAGTGAACCAGAGCGACACTCATTTGATTGCGCTGTGGATATCGATCCCTAAGAGACACATAGTCGTCTGGGACAGCATTCGTTCACATATCTCCCCTCAAGAACTGGATCTAATAATGGAGCCTTTTCTCCAGATGCTCCCTTATCTGCTTTTTGAGTGCGCATCCGTTTCTCAACGTGACCAGTTATCACTGGAGCCATTCACGTATGAGAGACCAACCAATATCCCTCAGGCCAGATCTGGTGATTGTGGCGTGTACACTCTGAGGTACATTGAATGTCATGCTCTTGGGATGCCATTTACCCAAAAAGACTTTGCTAAGCCCAACGCGAAGACTATGAGGGATAAGATGGCGATCGATATATTTAAAGAGCTTCCTGAGCAGCATGCGAAAGAAAACGATGACCTTGTAAAAAACCTTGGAACATATGATGTATGATAGATTAGGATTTGTGTGTATTTGAACTTGTAATTTATGATAGATTAGGATTTGTGTGTATTTAAACTTGTAATTTATGATAGATTAGGATTTGTGTGTATTTAATATAATTAGACGACTTAGCATTATATTGAACTTTTATATTGGACGACTTAACATTATATTGGACGACTTAGCATTATATTGGACGACCTAACAGAATACTGGACGACCTAACTGAATACATAGACTAAACACAAGGTCTTCTGGACGACCTAACTTGAAGGTCTTCTGGACGACCTAACTTGAAGGTCTTCTGGACGACCTAACTTGAAGGTCTTCTGGACGACCTAACTTGAAGGTCTTGTGGACGACTAACTTGAAGGTCTTCTGGACGACCTAACTTGAAGGTCTTCTGGACGACTAACTTCAAGGTCTTCTGGAGGACTAACCTTCTGGACGACTTACTTGAAGGTCTTCTGGAGGAATAAACTCTGGACGACTTACTTGAAGGTCTTCTGGACGACCTTCAAGTTAGTCGTCTAGTGGTTCCTTACATTGTGGTTTCGTATGACCAGTTTCCTTGCAATTTGAGCATCTATAAACCCTGTGTTGTTTCCTAGGTTTGCGTCTTTTCATCCTGGATAGCTCCAACCAGGATTGCCATCTTGATTTCTTCTGTCTTCCCCGACCACGTTTTACCTCCGGAGGCAAGCATGTGCGTTCCTCAACTTGTTGTCCAACACAAGGATATATATTTTCTGAGTATCCTGCAAACAAATAATCCTTTGAGTACACTGGACTTACAAGTGTGGAGATATGCAAACCAGCATGTATTCCAGCAGCTATAGCATGAGAGCAAGGTATTTTCTCCACTGCATAAACACCACAATCACACTTTCCATATTCCAAATCAACCACACAGTCCATTTTGCCACCTTTCACAAAGAATCGCCATCCATCAATTGGTTGAACCCTCATCGTATCCGCTATCTCCGATCGAACAGCAAGCAAGTATTCAACACCGCGACTATGGTGACTTGGGAGACTCAAAGCATCATCTCTCCTTTTCCAAAACCACTTTCCTAGCTTCTCTCTTATGTACTTCAATAGGAAATGAATAGGAAATCCTCTAGCTCGCTTCAGTGCGGAATTAATAGATTCTGCGATATTGCTTGTTTTTATGTTGTACCTGTCCCCCTGAGAATAAACCCTTGACCATAGGGTGACATCGGCATCCTCCAAATACGTTGCAAGGTCCGGGTTTGCACTCTGTATCTCAGCCATGTACCGGTTAAAATCTGAAACCGTATGGGCATAAGCAGCACCTTTCACCAAGTACAAGAGATGTTTCCCTTTATACGTTTTGACAATGTTATCTTGAAGGTGATAATAACATATTCCTCGGGTTGCCCAGGGAAACACCTTCTCACACGCACTTTTAATGGCTGCATGCCGGTCGGAGACTATCACGAGAGGCTGCTCATCAGATAAACAACTAGCCAATTTTGTGAAAAACCATTCCCAAGAAGGGTTATCTTCAGCATCTACGATCCCAAAAGCCAATGGAAATATCTGAAAATTCCCATCTTGTGCGGTTGCAACTAACATAGTACCTTCATACTTCCCATGTAGGTGAGTCCCATCCACGACAATGACCCTTCTCTGATACTTAAAACCTCTGATAGAAGCTCCAAAAGAGAGAAATAGATACTTAAATCTTTTTTTAGAATCAAGTTCTATAGCTGTGATAGAACCGGGATTTGCTAAGGAGATTTGCTCGAGATATGATGGTAGACGCGAATACCCATCTTCTGCTGATCCTCTCACCAATATTTGTGCATATACCAGTGCTCTGTATGAAGTGGTGTAATCAAGCGTCATGCCAAACATGTTCTTCATTGCATCAGTGATATGCTGTGGATTCAACCCATCAATGATTCCAACACGATCAATGAAAAGCCTAGCAACATACTTCGGAGTACAGTGTCTCCGCTGAGCGATTCGGTCTCCCACTGAGCATGTATGTGTTTCCACATACTTTGTTACCCAAAACGTGTTTTTTCCATGTTTCACACTCGCTCTCATCTTCCATCCACAACCACTAACCCGACAGGTTGCCACAAAGAGAGTTTTCGTTGACTTATATATTCTGAAGGAGAACTTACGCTTAACTGCTGTCAACCGCAGCTCTGAAAGCAGTGCATCCTTGCTAACAAAACTCTGGTTGACGTAGATACTGTTACCATTCGATCCTTTTCCTTCAATAGCATAAGTCTTTTTGAATTCTTCAAAACACATATCATCATCTTCTTCCAAATCCTCATCTTTAACCTTTCCATAAACACTGTAATCCTCACCATTCTCCTCCGCTTCAGCAACAATAGAGATATCAACATCCTTCTCCCCATCATCCTCCTCCCCATCATCCTCTTCCCCATTATGATTCTCATCTTCAACCAAATCATTATCATTTTCAAAAAACTCATCAGCTTCATCATCTTCATCCTCCTCTTCCCTTTCCTCTGAAACTGTTTCCACCTTGCTATGGCTTGATACACAAAGCCGTACTCCATGCGTTTTGGTTATCTCGAGCAAGTTTCGAACTTGTCTATCACTTGTAACATGAATAGGAGGAGTGTCTGGAACCTGCATCATTTCAGCTGGTAACAAGTAGGTTATCTCCACAGATTCTGTGCTCATGTCCAGGTTATAATCTTCTTGAACCATTGCAACAAGTTCAGCATGTGTCGAACCTTCACTCAACAAAAATAGTCTCGCTCCTTTGGAATTATCAACCACAAAATCCCAATTAGAATCTTCCAAAAACCATTCTCCATACACTGCATGTAACTGACGCAACATCTGCAAAATTTCAAAATAAAACGCATTAGTAAACATAGAGAAAATGAAAGTTTACTAAACATTGACGCAGACGACTGACGGTTAAGTCGTCTGGAAGATATAGACGACTTACAAGTAAGTCGTCCAAATAGGTCATTTTTGCAATTGACTTTAAAATGGGACGACTTACTAGTAAGTCGTCCAGATTTGTTTGTTAAGAAAAAAAATTCTAGACGACTTACTAGTAAGTCGTCCAGGATAAACGGGTTAGTTTTGCATTTGACCGAGTTGTGTCAGATATTTGACTTTTCCTGGACGACTTACAAGTAAGTCGTCTCTGGGAAATCAAAAATTTCAATATTTTATTAAAGCTAGACGACTTACCTGTAAGTCTTCTCAGGTTATTTTAAAATTCGAAAATAAAACTTAAATATTTAACTTTTCCCAGACGACTTAATTTAAAGTCGTCTAGGTAGAGGACTTACTTAAAGTCGTCCGAGAGAAGCAAGGTTTGACCAGAATCTCGGAAAAAAATCTGGACGACTTCGCTTATCCTGGACGACTTTCAGGAAGGTCCTCTACCTAGACGACTTCCAAGTAAGTCGTCTGGGAAAAGTTAAATATTTAAGTTTTATTTTCCAATTGCAAAAGTAACCTGAGACGACTTACAGGTAAGTCGTCTAGCTTTAATAAAATATTGAAATTTTTGATTTCCCAGAGACGACTTACTTGTAAGTCGTCCAGGAAAAGTCAAATATCTGACACAACTCGGTCAAATGCAAAACTAACCCGTTTATCCTGGACGACTTACTAGTAAGTCGTCTAGAATTTTTTTCTTAACAAACAAATTTGGACGATTTATAAGTAAGTCGCCCGTGTGCTTAGAAGACTTACCCGTAAGTCTTCTTCAGCCAGACGACTTACGGGTAAGTCTTCGACGCGAACAAATCTGAAAAAAATTTCAATTTCATACCTTTCACTAGTGAGATGACTTCCTAAGCACAAATAGTCCTCTCCAACCACCCAGAACCTCAAACGAAAGTAACCCACGAAGATTAGTATGCTTGAATGGCTCTACCAAGCCTAAAAAATTTAGAATCAAAAGCTTGAATTTTTTGGATGAATATGGAGACAAAGTTAAAGAGATGTTGTTTTTTGTTCATAACATTTAGTGCCAATCAATTTTAGGTAGTGTTAATCAATTTTAGGTGCATTAAGAGCTTCAAATTGGTTGTTCATGGTGGTTGTGGTATTGATGGCAATGGCAATATTGTAAATATTTGAAGATGATGAGGTTGAGAGAGTAAAAATACCATTTTCAGAAAAAAAAACAAGAAAAAAATCAGTGGTATTTTCGTAAATAATGTGAACATATGGGGTGAATTGGACAAAAGAAATGACAAGAAAAGGGAGAGGTTAGTTTTGTGTTTGACTTTGAGTTTTGAGTCAAATTTGCAAAAAGCCCGATTTTCTAGGGTATGTGAAATATTAGTTAAGCCTTCTTGCTTCATATGGTCTTATTGAGGGGTATATAGTGATCTTTTTTCTCTTTTGTTAGGGTCAATGAAGCGGATGTGATTGAGAAAATTGCAAAAGATGTTTCAGACAAACTAAATGCTACACCGTCTAAGCATTTTGATGGCATGGTGGGACTTGAATCTCATTTGAAAAAATTAAAGTCTTTGTTGCATTTGGAAAATGATGGAGCTATGATAGTTGGCATCTCTGGCCATGCAGGCATTGGTAAAACTACCATTGCGAGATCTATATACAACCAACTCTCTAGCAATTTTCTGCTTAGGTATTTTATGGAAAATGTGAGGGGTGTTTATAGGAGAATTGATTATGATGAATATGGTTTAAAACTGCACTTGCAAGAACAGCTTCTTTCCAAGATTTTGAACCAAGATGGAATGAAGATTTTTCACTCAAATGTGGTGTACGAAAGGTTACACAACCAGAAGGTTCTTATCATACTTGATGATGTGGATCATCTAGAGCAGTTAGATGCTATGGCTAGAGATGTATCTTGGTTTGGTCATGGTAGTAGGATTATTGTGACAACGGAAGATCAAGAGCTTTTGAAGCAGCATGGTATCAAAAATATATACCATGTGAATCTTCCATCTAATGAAGAAGCTCTTGGCATCTTTTCCAGGTATGCTTTCAGACAAACCCACAACACGATTACCCTTTGAGGAACCGAAGATGCCAATATGTGTCTCGAAAAGCTCTGGAAAGGAATTCCGATTACTTTATATCTATTTACTTTGTGAATGTTTATACCAATATGTTTCTCAACTGTTATGTTTTTTCTTTTTCTTATTTCGCATTCAGCGATTAACAAATCTGAAGAAGATGGAGCTAATGGAATCGTTGCATTTGACGGAACTTCTAGATCTTTCAAACGCTACAAAACTCGAGAGATTGGATCTGGCTTGGTGCCAGAGTTTGGTAGAGATTCCATTTTCTTTCTCGAATCTTCACAAACTAAAGGTGTTGGCCATGTTTGCTTGCTGTAAGCTGCAACTCTTACCAAGCCCCAAGAATTTGGCATCTCTTAAAGTTGTCAACATGGCTGGATGCTCACGACTGAGAAAGTTTCCAGTTTTTCTACAAACATCTCAGCTCTCAAACTATCAAACACATTGGTGGAAGAAGTGCATGCATCAATTCAGCATTGGACGGTTTCTTGAGCTAAGCTACAATGGGAAGCTCAAGACTTTAAATAACATCCCCGAAAGCGTATCTCATCTAAACCTAAGCTATAGCGGACTCAAGAAGGTTTCAGATTGTATCGAAGGGCTTTACGGTCTTCAACATCTTAATCTTTCTGGCTGCAGAAAACTCGCGTCATTGCCAGAGCTCCCTCCTCAGCTCATGTTCCTATCTGCAAACGACTGTGAATCGCTGAAGACTGTTTCTTGTCCTTTTTACGTTCCAAATGCGCAGCTTAACTTCACCAACTGCTTCAAACTGAGTCAACAAGCGCGACGAGGGATTATACAACAATCGTTTCTTAACGGGTGGGCTCTGTTACCAGGAAGAGAAGTAAATGCGAGTTAGACCTCTCATCCATTAACGAGGCTATCAAAGTTTATTCCACAGATTTCGAACAGAGCATCTGTTTATCTTTCACTATGATTGTATTGAAGAAGACAAAAGCATTAGCGAGACAATGTTTGAATTTAGCAGCAAACTCCACGATTTTGAGATTGTCGAGTGTGGTGTTCAGATCCTGACCGACGTCTGGAAACGTCTCTCTGAACAGTGGCCGTACAGGTGGACTAATCTGCTACTCGAAAGAAGACAACAATGATTGATATAAGATATATGCTAAATGTCGATCTCTTTTTCTCTGCCTGGATCTCTCTCACTTCATGAGAAGCGTTGCAAGCTTACGTTTTAAGCAAGCCTTTACATTGGATTGAGTTTTATCAAATGTTTTTTTTTATATAATGATACTATATTAACTAGGTATGGAACTCGCTTTATAAAAATAAATATGCTAAAATCTATAGTTTTTTTTTTTTATCAAACCAACAAGTTTTACTAGATAGAGTTTAAGCCCCCACAATGGGGTTAGTTACAAGCCGAGAGAGGCTTGCTTTTGCCATAGCATCAGCCTCTCCATTAAAGTTTCTAGAAATAAAGGTGAAAGAGATAACATCAAAATAAGACAAATAGTGATAGATATCAAACATGATACCGAAAAGTTCAGGTTGATAGCCACCACTCTTCAACAGCTTGATGAGTGATAGAGAATCAGAGAGAACCGCAAGATATCGGACGTTTGAGTAGACGGCAGTAACTACCGCAACACGGACAGCAATGGCTTCAGCCATGAGAGCTGATGAAACGTGTGTACGAGCTTCACAAAGGTTTGGTAACACTGTGGTATTCTCCCCCGAGAAGATGCCTCCAATGCCGCAATTTTTGGACTTAGGGTCCCAAGCTGCGTCGACTTTAGCTATCAGAGTTCCCGTGGGAAAAGACGGTGGAAGGCGAGGGAGGCGAGTAGAAATAGGATTCTGCAAATTTCCAAGGTCTGTTGAGCTTTGCTGTTGCTGTTTGATTTGGGACGAGCTCCATTCCTTTGCATCAGTAATACTTTTTAAAGTTATTTCCTGTGCTGAGAATACTTTTTAAAGTTATTTCCTGTGCTAAAATCTATAGTTTATGATGCTATATTTTTATTCTATTTTTGTTTTCGCGCAAATTCTCATGTCTTAAAGTAAATTGTATGGGGTTATTCTTTTTTTTTTTAAAAACACTATGAATATTTTTACAGGTTTTTATTATAGTTAAAATATGACTACGTCAATATCAATTAAGATATATCTCTTAGTTTAGGTAAGTTATTGGAAAATAATTTAATATATTTTAAACTAATTAAAACAAGTAAACATATTCAAATCTAATCATTTACTGAATTTATAAGGTAATTATAAATTTAAGATATCGTATTTGGTAACATATTCATGATTTGTTTGAAATCATGGTATAGTTAGAATGCTTAGATTTAGGAAAAAAACATAACTATATTTAGAAGCGAATCTTTATAAATGAAAAAATGATAAGTTATATTTCAAAATCGTAGAATTGTGTTGGTTTGGTAGTATAAATCATATTTACGTCGGAGTCGAGCTCAGGGGTTTGGAACAGTGTGCCGTCCGGGTTAAGCAGCGGTGCTCCGTTTTGTGGATCGCTAGCATTTATGTTGCTCGCTGCTGCAGTGGATGTGTTTTGTTCAGTCATTGAATTTTATGTTTCACGTTGGATTATTTCAAAGGGTTTTTACGTTGAATCCTCCTTCCTTCTAGCGCTAAATGATTGATCTCAAAATTCACATCATAAATGAGATTTAAGGTTTTGATTGCGTGTGTATGAAGAAATTGCAGATTCTAAAACCCACACTAAAAATTTAGTAGTGATTGTGTGTAAAAGATTAGGGAAGAAATAAAGTGGGCAACGATATCCTCAGAACACAACGATGTAATCAGATTCCTATGGACAAAAATGAACTCCTACTGATAAGAATTGATTGAATACAATGATAAAAAGAGATGGGTTACAACTACTAACAATTGTTAGTTAGCTCTAGGGTTTTCGAATGTCCTCTTATCTCTATCCCTTCCTCTTCTTATAGTGGCTCCTCTCCGAGATTACCTCAACTACCTCCCTTAGACTCGGCTTCGTCATCTCACAATCAAGTCGAGATCGCTATTCTCTCCCAATCATGGGCCTACTCGTGCCTCGCCAATTAGTGGGCCCAACAGAAATGTATAAAAGATTATATATTGATGATTTCGTATAATGAAGTGTATATGAATGACAATACAAATAGAAAACGAGTATGAATACTTTAGGTATCTAAGAACAAAGGCATGTGTAGGTATTGAAAGTATAGTATTTCTCTAGAAGAATTTGGATCCCTCTCTCATCGTATTTGGTCTCTCTTTTATAGATTTTCCGCAGGAGATCTTTGACGTGTCACTAGCGAGTATCATGTACCTTTTGTGAGATATCAAACAAAGTCCCACATTGGAAGTTTAGACAAGAAGTGTATAATATATAAAGAGAAGTCCAACTCTAATAGTACGAGGCCTTTTGGGAAGGAAACCAAAAGTAAATCCATGCGGGCCAGCCTCTTAGGCCCAAAGTGGACAATATCGTACTAATCAGATAAGATAGAGTTGGACATGGGCCTATCACGATCCCAACAATTGGTATCAGAGCCTCAGGTTGGAGACTCGATCTAAGCTTAAGTTGAAGCTTCGATCCTGGTGACTGCTAAGAGATCACGAACGCAAGATGGCGGACGTGACTAGGGCTACACCACACTCAACGGACTTTGGATCTACATCCATCCAATGTCTGATGTTGACGTCGACAAACTACACAGTTTGGTCGATGAGGATGAAGGTGTTACTCATTGTTCATGATGTGTGGGACACGATAGAACCTGGTTCGGATGATCAAAAGAAGAACGATGTTGCAATAGCTCTTTTGTATCAATCTATGCCCGACAGTTTGATTCTCCAGGTGGGAGAACAAACCTCATCGAATGAGATTTGGAATGCCATCAAGTCGCGAAACCATGGAGATGATCGTGTAAGGAAGGCGAGTTTCGAGACGTCGATGACGGATTTCAACAGGTTGAAGATGGATGATAGCGATACCGTAGATGATTTTGCGGAGAAGATATCAGGTCTAGCATCCAAGGCAACCTCGTTAGGAGAAAGCATAGAAGAATACAACATGGTAAAGGAAGAGATGGTTGTAGGAATGACAAGTGTAACACACGAAGAAAGCGTGTGTAACACATGTTTAGCAGTGGAGCAAACAAGACATTCATTCCCAACTAAGATCATGTTTCATGCGACGAAGACGTTAAAGTTGATCCATGAAGAGGATCAAGTTCCATACGAGGGTCTCACGACCAAGAAACTTAATATCAAGCACTTAAGGATATTCGGTTGTGTAGCACATGAGAATATATGTGTGACTCATCTGAAGAAGTTAGATGAGAGATCAAAGAGAGTGATCAATCTTGGAACCAAGCTGGGTTCTGAAGCTTATAGACTTTGTGATCCAGTCGCAGGAGAGGTAATGGTGAATAGAGATACAACAAACCAAGCAGATTGTGAGCCAAGTATGCTTAAGCTTCCACATAAGGATGATATAGAAGAAGGTAATGGTCAAGGTGATGATCATGAAGCTATAAATCAAGATGAGGAAGAAAAAGAAGATACTGGTCAAAATGCAAACCCTTCAGACGATCACAAGGCGAGACTTCAGATGGTAGTCAAAAGAATGTCGAGTGTAACACACGAAGAAAGCGTGTGTGACACAAGTCCCGAAGGGAAGGAAATCAGACATTCATTCTCATGTGTAACACACGGAGGAGGCGTGTGTAACACAAAGCTCGCATGGAAGCAAATAGGAGACTCATTCTCGAGTGTAACACACGGAGGAAACGTGTGTAACACAAATCTCGCATGGAAGCAAATCAAACACTTATTTCGGACTAAGGCCAGGGTTCGTTTGAAATTATTGCTAGGAGATTTGTGTGGACGAATCACACCACCAACGCCAGCAAATAATCATGAGGCATTCTATCGGTTCAAAAGATTTCACACCGATAGAGGAGGAGAGTTTGCCTCAGATAAGTTAAATCTTGGTTGCACCAATAGAGGAGGAGAGTATGCCTCAGGTAAGTTCAATTTAGGTTGCACCGATGGAGGAGGAGAGTTTACCTTAGCTGGGTCGAAGATGTCGAACCACTTATGGGTTGAAGCGATGGTAGCCAAGTTGGAGTCTACCAGAAGAAACAAGACGGGGGAGCTTGTAAGGAAAGAAGAAGATGATCGAGGTTGTGTGTTACACAAGGCGTTGCATGGGTTACACCAAGCGCCTACAATATGGAACACAATACTCGATCATGTCCTAAAGGTGATGAGCGTTGGGAAGTGCACGAAGGAGCCATCAGTGTACCGTAAGAATGAAGGAGGAGACTTCATGTTGTGTGACACAAAGATGGAAGCGTGTAACCTGTTGTGTGACACAAAGATGGAAGTGTGTAACACGACTCACGATGAACCAGAGATAAAGGCTACAAAATGCAGAAGAAGCATAAGATGTTTGAGGTATCGACTTCACACAAGACTAAATGTGTGTTACACAGTTGGTGTTGTGTGAAGTCGTTAATGTTTTGACATTAAGGAGGAGGAGGCAAACTCTCCTCCTTTATAGTTGTCGTTAATGTTTTGACATTCGTTACACCGTGGTTCGAGTGTGTCAGCTCAGCATGGGCTACTTCTTAAGCTTGGTATAGGTCTTGAATTTTTGTTGCCCAATGTCTTCTTGCGGATCTTTGAAGCACTCGCGATTGGGTTCTCGGACCGCGTAGGTGAAATCCGCCTCCAACACATTTGATCCTAAACATCTCCTTTGTAGTTGTACTATGTGTTTGTAAATTTGGCTAATATCATTCACAATTTAGAATTTATCTGATCGTGACTCAATTTTATTTTATTTTCTCTGAAAATCTCTTCAATATCGATAGTAAAAGAATACATATAATTAAGGTCCAAAATATCCTAGATTGTTTTGCCTTTGTACGAGTTATGAAATTTCCAGAAGCAAGTTAGAAGTTTCCAGTAAGATTCTAACTTGAAGTCTTTTTAGGGAACCATATCTTACTTTTCAAAGGTCTTTTTTGAATTACGTACAAATGCTTAGAAATGAACGATAGCGAAGATTACTAGTCATACCACAATCATTTTGTGACCTTATTTCAAACTTTAAACGACCACCACGTAACAACTCCGTAAGTACAAGGAAGCATCCCTTTTAATTTTTATAAGCTTTCCCATTACACATTTAGTTTCAATATAGCTGATTTTATTTATCTTAAAAATACTCATTACCCCTTTCCATGTCTCTTAGGTCGTCTCTTATGGCTTCTTCTTCCTCATTTACGTCTCGTAACTACAGCTACAATGTCTTTGCGAGCTTCCACGGGCCAGACGTCCGTAAAACACTTCTCAGTCACATACGTGAACAGTTTAACCGCAGCGGGATCACTATGTTTGACGATCAGAAGATTGTGAGAAGCGCAACCATCGCCCCTTCACTCACAAAAGCTATAAGAGAATCTAGGATCTCCCTTGTGATTCTCTCGAAGAACTATGCTTCTTCAAGCTGGTGTTTGAATGAACTGATGGAGATATTGGAATGCAAGAAAGCTATGGGGCAGATAGTGATGACCATCTTCTACGGAGTGGATCCATCCCATGTACGGAAACAGACCGGGGAATTCGGAATCGCTTTCAGTGAAACTTGTGCAAGTAAGACGGACGAGGAAAGGCAGAAATGGAGCAAAGTTTTGAACAATGTGGGCAACATTGCTGGAGAAGACTTCTTAAGATGGTTGGTCTTTAGTTAATTTGACTTTATTTCAAAGATTTTGTTAGATAATTAAGGGAATGTTATTTGTTTAACTGAAAATGTTTTTCTTTTCTTTTCTTTCTACTTCACAGGTCAAATGAAACAAATATGATTAAGAAAATCGCCAGGGATGTTTCAGATAAACTGAATGCTACACCGTCTAGGGATTTTGAAGGCATGGTAGGACTTGAAGCTCATTTGAGAGAAATGGAGTCTTTGTTAGATTTTGATGATGATGGAGTTAAGGTGGTTGCAATCTCTGGTCCTGCAGGCATTGGTAAGACTACCATTGCTAGAGCAATACATAGCTTGCACTCTTATAGGTTCCAGCTTACTTGTTTTGTTGACAATCTTAGGGGAAGCTATCCCATTGGTCTTGATGAGTATGGTTTGAAGTTGCATTTACAAGAAGGGTTTCTTTCGAATATTTTGAAACAAGATGGTATTAGGATATGCCATTTAGGTGTGATAGAAGAAAGGCTACACGACCAAAGAGTGCTCGTCATTCTTGATGATGTGAACAGAATAAAGCAGTTAGAGGCCTTGGCTGGAGATATTTCTTGGTTTGGTCCAGGAAGTAGGGTTGTGGTTACCACAGAAAACAAAGAGCTTCTCCAGCAACATGGCATCAACAATACATACCATGTGGGACTTCCATCTAGAGGAGAAGCTGTTGAGATCCTGTGTAGATATGCTTTTAGACAAAGCTATCCACATGATTGTTTCCAAGAGCTTGCATTAAAAGTAACTGACCTTTGTGGTAATCTTCCATTGGGTCTACGTGTGGTGGGTTCATCTTTACGCGCGAAGAAAGAGGACGAATGGGAAGATGTAATAAACAGGCTGGAATGTGTTCTTGATCGAGATATTGAGGATGTACTAAGAGTGGGCTATGATGGTTTACATGAGAATGAGCAAACGCTATTTCTCCACATTGCAGTCTTCTTCAACTATGAAAATGGTAATCTTGTGAAAACCATGTTCGATGACGGTGACTTAGATGTCAAACACGGGTTGAAAATCCTTGTAAACAGATCTCTCATAGAGTTATATAACAAGACGGAAACAATAACGATGCACAGATTACTACAACAAATGGGTATAAAAGCCATCCATAAACAAGAGCCTTGGAAACGCCGGATCTTGATAGATGCTCCGGAGATATGTGATGTTCTTGAACATCCAGAGGTAAGTCCTTTCTCTTGTATTCTTTGTCCATTGGAACTTTATTGCTAACGATATGTTATCATTTGGAATGATAATGGTGTAGGGTACTAGAGTTATATCCGGCATATCATTTGATATATCTGATGCCGATGAAGTGTCTATAAGCCCGAGAGCTTTCAGAAGAATGCCTAATCTGCGATTCCTCAGAGCATACAAAAGCAAAGAAGGTGGGAATGATGTAATGCATATACCCGAGGAGATGGCGTTTCCGCATCGTCTAAGGTTACTAGATTGGAAGGCATACCCAAACAAGTGTCTTCCTCCTACCTTTCGTCCTGAATATCTCGTGGATCTTGATATGCAAGATAGCCATCTCGAGTACCTCTGGCTAGGAACCCAGGTTGGTGTTGCATTTTCATCATGAGGATATATGTTTTTTCCAGTAATTTCAAAATAGTTTAGGAATTTTTTCAAACTGAATTTTAAAAAAGTGGTTCATGACTTTTTCGTCTAACGATTTCATGAACATTGTTTTTTTTCTTCATGTTATATGATGTTCTTCCTCTCTGCTTGTTTTGTGGTTTTACTTTCAGCCTCTAACAAATCTCAAGAATATAGATCTGAAAGGTCTTTTCATTTGAAGGAGCTCCCAGATCTTTCAAATGCTACAAATCTTAAAGGATTGGATCTTAGTTATTGCCAGAGCTTGGTAGAGCTTCCACCCTCTTGTTCGCTTCTTGATAAACTAAAGGAGTTGTGGATGGATCACTGCACAAACCTACAAGTCATTCCAACTCCTATGAACTTGGCATCTCTTAAACGCGTCAGTATGAAAGGATGCTCAAGACTGAGACATATTCCATTTATGTCAACCAACATCAAGCAGATGGATATGTCAGAGACAGCGGTTGAAGATGTGCCTGCATCAACTATCCTTTGCGTTCGTCCTATGGATTACTCTATGATCGGCTGTAGCAAGCTTAAGGAAATAACACATCTCCCTTCGTATGTAACTAAACTGGACCTAAGCAAATCTTCTGTTAGAAAGATTCCAGATTGCATCAAAGCTCTTCATCTTCTACTTGATCTAAAGGTTTCTGGATGCTGGAAACTAACGTCATTGCCAGAGCTTCCTCCTCAGCTCATGCTCTTATCTGCAAACGATTGTGAATCACTTGAGGAATTTGCTTCCCCTTTTCACAACCCGAATGTGAATATGTCTTTCACCAACTGCTTCAGATTGCGACAAGAGGCAATTACACAACAATGGTTTTGTCTCGGGTCTGCTTTCTTACCAGGAAGACAAGTACCTGCAGAGTTTGATCACCGAGCCAGAGGAAGTTCCTTAACTATACCTCACTCTACTTTCACCAGATTTAAGGTTTGTCTCGTCCTCTTACCAAACCATCAAACCAGAGAAGATAGAATTTCACAACTGTTATGTCGTCGCATAGTCAACGGTGCCTTGGCAAACTCTGAAGACAAGGTGTTCTACTTCAACCTATCCGGATGTCGAAAGGAACATCTATTTATATTTCCCTATGTTTTTTTCGAAGAAGACGAACACCATCCTGAAGTTCGCAGAGAGATAATGTTCGAGTTCAGCAGCATGTTCCACGATTTCGACGTTATTGAATGTGGTGCCAAGTTCTTAACAGACGGAAACAGCTATGAATCTGAATCAGACCAAGCAGCGACAATGATAGCCTCAGTGATGGGAGCTATGAATGTGGATCCAACGCCAATAATAGCCTCGTTGATGAGATATGAGTCCATGAAGGCCGAACACAGCAAAGAAAGAGCTAAGATCCAACTCGTTATAGTGAATAGGGTGCCTACTGGATAACCAAACACAATTGCCCACAATAGCTCCCTAGTCAATCTTGTATGTTCTCCACACTAATAATAGGGATGATAAACAAAAATAGCTATGAAAACTGTAACATTTATATTCCAAAAAAAATCATGAACTGTAAATTTCTATGAAATAGATCGTAAAGTGTTGTTCTTATTGATGTACAACGTAAAGCTTATACACAAGAGATTGTGTCCTAAGTCTAAGGGGATATGTATATGGATAAATACAAGTATTAATAGGAATTATCTGTAATGTATATCTCTATATCTTCAACTTGGACAAAAGATAAGAGAAAGTGGTAGATGGTAAAGCTTTGGTTAGCATGTTCACAGGCTGTTCCTTCGTATTGATATGCTCTGTTGTGATCAACTTGTCCTCAATGGCGTCACGTACCAAATGACAATCAGATTTGTGGCAGTGTGTATTGCTGATTTGCTGTCACAAAAGAGGCGCATAGGTTGAGAGTGAGCAATGCTGAAATATAAGAGTAGTTTCTTGAGCCATTTTAATTCCTTAAGTGCGTATGACATAGAGCGATATTCAGCCTCAGCATAGGACATGGAAACCGTGTCTTGTTTCTTGGTTTTCCAAGAGACCAGAGATGAACCAAGTAGTACAATGTAAGAGCTCAGTGATCGACGAGTCAACGGACAAGCATTCCAATCGGTGTCACAATAAGCAGTAATAGAAAGATCAGAGTCGGCTCGCAGTAGAATACCTTGACCATGACATCCTTTAAGATAACAAACCGTACGTAAAGCAGCTTCCCAATGTTCATGGAGAGGCGATTTCATGAACTGTGATAATATGTGAACGGCATAGCATAACTTTGGACGAGTAAACTGTGAGAATGACTTATTTACGAGATTAAAAGAGAATATTAGTGAGAAAGACTTAACAAAAAGTAAGGGAGTATATGACAAGTTGTGAGAGAGAAAGAGAATGGGAAGAACTTGTTTGATTCAAGTTAATTAAAATTGTGTTACAACACACTCAATATATAGACACAGACATTATCCTGCGTAACAAGAGTAAATGATAAACTAATCTATGGTGTGTCATGCACTTCCTCCACTCAGACTAGTGCATAATGCACTTCTTCCACCCAGAATGGTGTTTCACGCACTTATTCCACTTCAGGCTAGTGCTTGGACCATCTCACGCACTTCCTCCACTTGGTGTTTCAAATACATCTTCCACCCATACATCAAGTAATTCATTATTCTAATGTTGCAGTATAATTCATTATTCTAATGTTGCAATATTCTCTTTAATCTTCATGATTCATCTCAACACTCCCCCTCAAGCTTGACCATATGAAACAAGTCAAGCTTGGAAGTCATGAAGTATTCCCTCATTAAAAACTTAGCCGGATAAAACCACATGGGATAAAACCCCAGCCAAGGAAAAAGAGTAGAACACCTCATGAAGGAGAGAATTAATGAGATGAGAGTTTCGTGAGTCCAAGCTTTGAATGAATGAACTCACAGACTTTTTGGCTCGCAGCTTTGGTGAAGATATCTGCTAGCTGCTCTTCACTTCTTGTATAACATGGCAGGATGATCTGTTGCTCCACGGCCTGCCTAACTTTGTGACAATCCACTTCAATATGTTTGGTCCGCTCATGGAACACATTGTTTGAGGCTATATGAATGGCCGCCTGATTATCACAATGCATGGTGATGGGAGCTTTGGTTTCAATTCCCAAGTTTGTCAGTAGGTTCCTTATCCAAATCAGCTCACTAGTAAGTTTTCTCATTGCCCTATACTCAGCTTCAGCACTAGAACATGAAACTATCTTCTGCTTCTTGCTTTTCCAAGTGACCAGATTACCTCCAATGAATGTGCAGTATCCAGTAGTAGACCTCCTGTCCTTCCTATCTCCAGCCCAGTCTGCATCACAATACCCAACTATCTCAGTGCTCTTGTTGCAGCCTAGCCAAACTCCTTGCCCTGGTGCCTCTCTAAGGTATCTCAGAATCCTTTCCACCATGTTCCAATGGTACATCTTTGGCGCTTGCATATGTTGACTGACTTGGTTCACAGCAAAACACACATCCGGCCTTGTGATGGTTAGATAAATCAGCTTTCCCACCATTCTTCTATAGTGTTTCATATCTTCATATGGCTTGTCTTCTATCTCCCCCTCACGCATTACTTTGTAGCCTTCTTCTAATGGTGTTTTGGCTGTTCTTCCTCTTAGATCACCAGCTTCTTTAAGTATATCAAGCGTGTACTTTCTTTGGGACATGAACAGACCCTCCTTGGACCTACACATCTCAATGCCCAAGAAATACTTCAGCTCTCCTAAGTCTTTAATGTCAAAGGTTGCCTTGAGGAACTCTTTTGTTGATGCAATCCCATTTTTATCACTGCCAGTGATGATGATGTCGTCCACATAGATCAGTATGACAATGATTCCTTGATTGTTTGTGAGGGTGAAGAGAGTATGGTCGGCCTCAGATTTTGTAAATCCTTTCCCATTCAAAGTTGTGCTCAGCTTATGGTACCAAGCTCTTGGAGATTGCTTCAAACCGTAGATAGCTTTTCTTAGTCTCAAAACATTTCCAGGTTTAACCATGCCTTCCATACCAGGTGGTGGTCTCATGTACACTTCATCTTCAAGCTCTCCTTGTAGAAATGCATTCTTGACATCCATTTGCCAAAGATCCCACTCTAGGTTCACGGCAATGGACAAAAGAATCCTGATGGTATGGAGTTTGGCTACTGGTGCGAATGTCTCAAGGTAGTCTTCTCCATATACTTGTGTATAGCCTCTAGCCACAAGCCTGGTTTTCTTCCTCTCCGGCTTCCCATTTGCCAAGTATTTGATGGTGAACAACAGCATGCTTGTAACGGCTTTCTTGCCTTTGGGAAGTTCACACTCAAACCAGGTTTCATTCTTGATCATGGCACCAATTTCATCTCCCACTGAGTCTCTCCACTCATCTATCTCCATAGCTTCTTCATAGTTTCTTGGAATAAATTCTTGGTCCACACTAGTCATGAAGGCTTTGTGGTTGACAGGGAGTTGAACTAGAGAACATGGAGTTTGAGTAGGGTGTGCCACGGCTTGTGAGTTGTAGTGCAGTCTCGTATTCACCCAGTTTGATGGAGGATATCGGATCCTAGTGCTTCTTCTTAATGGTTGGACAATTGTTGTAGTTTCAACATCCGTAGATTGTTCTTCACTGCCTCCTAATCCTTCTTGTTGCTCTTCTTGGTCATGAGTAGTTGTGTTGTCCGGTTGTGAATCAGTTTGATTCCCCCCCTCAGGATCAAGAGGAGCTTCCTCAGCAACTTCATTAATAGTACCCTCTTGGTCATCTTCCCCAACCACTTTATTAACAGGACCCTCTTGGTCCCTTTCTCCGGTTGGGTATGGGTCGGTGGTTTGTGGCTGAACTTCAGTTTCTCTTCTCGGTATTCTAATGCCAATGTTTTCCATAACTCTCCTCAAGTTCTCAGCTCTGTCTGAAGCAGATTGAGACAAGTCTTTCACTTCATCCCAGCTCTTTTCTTCATAGTATCCTTTTGCCTCAACAAACTTCACGTCTCTAGATACTAAGACCCTCCTGGTCTCCGGTACATAGCATTTGTATCCTTTTTGTTGAGGAGAGTAGCCAATAAATATGGCCCGGGTGCTCTTAGGTTCCAGCTTGTTCCTTTGCTCTCCTGGTATCAACACAAAGCACAAGCAACCAAATACCCGAAGGTGATCTATAGACGGATGGTTCTTGTTTAATACCTCATGTGGTGACTGATCTTGTAATACCTTGGTTGGTATTTTGTTAATTAGATAGCAAGCAGTCATCACGGCATCCCCCCAAAAGATCTTTGGTACGTTCATGTGGAACATCATGCTTCTGGCTACCTCCATAAGATGCCGGTTCTTCCTCTCGGCCACACCATTTTGTTGTGGAGTATATGGGCAGCTTGTTTGGTGGATCATTCCGTGCTTGGATAGGTATTGCTTAAATGCATTGCTTGTATATTCCCCACCATTATCTGATCTCAAAATTTTTATCTTGGCATTGTAATGGTTAGAGACATAATTTTGAAAGTTTATGAATGCATCTAACACTCTATCCTTTGATTGAAGCAGAGTGATCCATGTGTACTTAGTTTTCTCATCTATGAATGTCACAAAATACTTATGATGCTCTCTAGATGCGCAAGGTGCAGTCCATACATCTGAGTGAATTAAATCAAAGGCACATTCATAGATGGTACTAGATTTAGGAAACACAGTTTTGCAATGTTTTCCTAGAATACAAGCTTCACAATCTTTTTGAAACGAAATATTAGGTAGCATGATGTTCAAGGCACGAGAGTGAGGATGACCTAATCTAGCATGCCACATGACATCTTTAGGGAAATTAAAACAAGAACTTAAAGCAAGAGATAAATCGGTTGTTGGTTTAGTGTCTTCAAGTAAGTACAAGTCTCCCTTGTTTACACCTTTGCCTAGTAACCTACTAGTTTCAATATCCTGAAAATAGACATTATTAGGCGTGAAGGTAATATTGCAATTTAAATCAGTAGTAACCCTTTTTACAGATAACAAGTTAGATGTGAAATTAGGCATATAGAAAGCTTTGGAATTCTTTTCAAATAGCCTGAGTTCACCTATCCCTTTAATTGGTACCATCTCACCATTAGCTACCAGAACATTTCCTAGGGCTGGAACAACATTTTTAATCAACCCTAGATCACTAATCATATGGTGGCTAGCTCCTGAATCAATTACTAAAGGTTTGGTCATTTTTAAGTTAGTAGTAGCATTCAAGGAGTGACCCATTTGATTAGCATGTAAAGATGTACCAAGAATATTACCAGAGTTATCTTTGAGGGCTTTGATGAGGGTCTCAATGTCACAGCGTCTGATGGACTCATCCTGATTGGTTCTCATGCTACCGGAGCTGCTGGATGCAAGTGCTTTTCCTTCACCGGCATGATTATTGCTTGAGGCGGATCTCATGGAACGAGGAGTATTTGGTTCACCTATGTCATCAGAGAGGTTGGCTCTTGCATTATAGTAAAGAGTTTTGAACTTCTGTGGTTTGAGATGTGGGTGGAGAATCCAACACTTGTCCTTCCCGTGCCCTTTCTTCTTACAGTGATCACATACCCAACTTTTCTTGTCCTCCGGCTTGTAGTAACTTTTGTTTGCAGTTCCTTCAGCTTGGTTTGCCAGTACAAGTTCCCCTTTTCCTCCAAAGAGACCTACGGATCCTTGCTCCTTTTGAATGTGAGAGCACACCTCTTCCAAGGTTGGTACCTTCTCGGCTCTAAGCAAGTGCTTAATGAGGTCATTGTAGCCGGGATTCAATGTGAGGAGTAGAGCAAACACCTTGTCTTGCTCCCTTCGGTCTCTTAGGATAGTTGGATCCACGGTGCTTGGCCTCAGCATCTCCAACTCAGCCCACAAGGCTCGGAACTTGCCGAAATGCTGGTTGAAGTCCATGTCTTCTTGGTGGAGTGAGTTTATAGCCCTCTTGACTTCAAATACTCTACTCAGGTTTGAAATGTTGCCATACACCTTTTGGAGAGTGTTCCACAACTCTTTGGAAGTTTCACAGTATGAGTAACCTTCCAAGATTGATGGCTCAAGGCTGCTTTGAATGATGGACAACACCAAAAGATCCTCCTGATCCCATTTGTCCTCGCTAGCCACCACTACTTCAGTACCATCCCCTTCTTGGACGATTTCTTTAGAGGGCTTGTCTTCTGTTACATATGACCAGAGACCTCTTCCTCCCAAGGCCGTTTTCACAAGCCTAGACCACAAGAGATAATTTACACCTTTGAGAGTAACTGGAATAATGATTTTGGATGTCTTTTCCATTTTTTTTTTTCGGTTTGAAAATAAAAAAAACAGCTTAGGAACACAAGTGTTTGCGGAAGTAATAAAGAGAACGAGAGAGAGAGAGATTCAGGTCTCAAGAGCAGTATGCTCTGATACCATGTGAGAATGACTTATTTACGAGATTAAAAGAGAATATTAGTGAGAAAGACTTAACAAAAAGTAAGGGAGTATATGACAAGTTGTGAGAGAGAAAGAGAATGGGAAGAACTTGTTTGATTCAAGTTAATTAAAATTGTGTTACAACACACTCAATATATAGACACAGACATTATCCTGCGTAACAAGAGTAAATGATAAACTAATCTATGGTGTGTCATGCACTTCCTCCACTCAGACTAGTGCATAATGCACTTCTTCCACCCAGAATGGTGTTTCACGCACTTATTCCACTTCAGGCTAGTGCTTGGACCATCTCACGCACTTCCTCCACTTGGTGTTTCAAATACATCTTCCACCCATACATCAAGTAATTCATTATTCTAATGTTGCAGTATAATTCATTATTCTAATGTTGCAATATTCTCTTTAATCTTCATGCTTCATCTCAACATAAACGTCAAGTAGATCAGGCGACCAACAAGTCGACGGTAAGCTTCATGATTGTGATAAGAAGGTCCCTGAATGAGGGAGAGCTTATGATTAAGCTCAATAGGAGTAGAAGACGGTTTGCATCCAAGTAACCCGGTTTCTGCAATAATGTCCAAAGCATACTTCCGTTGAGAAATAAAAATACCTTCGTTACTTCGTGCCACCTCGATGCCAAGAAAATACTTGAGTTTTCCCAAGTCCTTCATATGAAAACACTTTCTCAAATAGTTCTTGAATTGTTGTATAGTAGAGAGGTTTTACCGGAGATTATGAGTTCATTTATGTGCAGGTTTTAGAGAAGATGGGAAGAGTTTGTGACCTTAGCAAGCTCAGCTTATACTTTGGGCTGATGTTTTATATGATTCAAGTGGTTAGTTCATCTGTTTTTTTCTTGGTTGTTGCCAAACAAGAAGACAAAGAACCTCATTTATTGCGTGATAAACTGTCTAAAGATTATCAGTTTCAAAACCGTAGCAAAAATAGACAAAGCATAGACTCATTGGAGATTAAGAAAACTTTAGAAAGATGCAATCACAATGGAAACTACTTCCAACGATCATGTTCATGCAAAACCTGATTCGAACTAACTCTAATGGTGATCTGAGTTAATCGGATAAAGCTAGCACACCTCCATTCATCATTCCCAATCTTGAGTCCAATATCTCACATTACCATCTCTTTTGGATTTAGATTCATCTTCTTCCTCATCGCGCAATTCTGAAGAAACAGCGCAAAGGTAGACGTGGCATAAACACAGGGTTTATCAGATCTGAAAGATCTCTCAAGAGTTTTCAGAGCCTGAAGATATGATTCTTAGCCGAGGAGGCTCTTGACTCTGTTCTTTCCTTCTCCAGAAGGCCCTTCTCCACCAAACTTCAAAGCCTCTCTGGATATTAGGACAGTCTTCATTCGAGTTCAAGAACCGATCAAACCATGCTAAGAAAAACTCTTGCTGCCAAGCAAGAGGAAGAGTGAGAATGGTATTGCTTAATCCATCCTCTACTAGATACCGATCAAGCCCTTTGGACGCCCTCTTCATCCACGCGAAATCATCATAGAAAGGTGCCAACCAGTTCCTCAGCAACAAACACCTCACTTCCTTTGGAGTCAGGATCTGTCCCTTTCCAATCCCAACAAAGATCCTTGCTGTCACTCTACTTATCTCAAACCTGTGAACAACGGGAACCTTACCGTGCACATCAGATAGCTCAGAGAGTGAAGCCCACATCCCAAGAAAATCCTCAGCTATCTGTCTATCTATCAAAATATCCAAAATCCAGTGCAGATTATCCGCTTGTCTTGCTATCTGATCCACATTCTCCAAATCAGACTCTGCAGCTTGTAGAAACTGACGCTTAAGCTTATGCAAACACCCGTCACACGCCAAATACAAAGACTCTTTCCTAAGATCATTACCAGAAGAGTTCTCTCTAAGCATTTTAGAAACAAGGGTTTTCATATCACGCCTGGCCTTCTCGTCTTTACCCTCAAGAACTATATGCAAAAGATTCAGAAGCACCTCATCGTTGCCGCCATTGTGACTAGCTTCTACAGAAACCCTTCTCAGAACTTCTGTAGCTCCTACGTTCTCAAGGTGTAGCTCAGACAACAAAGAAGCAATCCTTTGCTCTTCATCTTCGGACCACGGTGCTGCTTCCAAGTACTCCAGACAAGACAGCACTCCAGCATCAAACCCAATAGCTGCCGAAACCTGGCAGAAACAACAGTTTGAGATTCAATCTTTCATTACAAAAGTTAAAATCTTTCTAACAATACCTTCAAGATACCAAGAACCCTAGACACATCCTGTCTCATCATCTTCTTCCTTAGATCCCTACAATACATCAGCATCAACGTCTCTATATACACCTCCACGTCATCACAATCCGAGATCTCCACAATGTAGGGAGACGACGACCATCGATCAGACAACTTCATGGCGAAGAACCTACTGTGAGCAACAAGAATCTGCCTGTGCACACACATCGTGACGCTAATCCCGTCCTTAGAGGACAGAGTCAGCTTCACGTCGCTCGAAGCCGGGTCGTTGAACTGGTTCCCGGGGCTCCGAGTCACTAGAAGATTCGAAATCCGCTGCATTGCAAGCGCTTGCTTGTCCTGAGCTGAGATGACGAGATGGCTCCCGTTCGTCGTCCTAGAAGAAGACGAAGACGGAAGCACGAGGTTCTGGATCTGAACCGGAGATCCGGCTTCGCTGGACATCATCTCGAATAGCGTCGGACTCGCTCGGGACTTGTCGTGCATCGCCGGAGGAGGAGGAGGAGGAGACATCGGATTGAGGAGACCCGCCGTTAACGCGGAGTTGAACTTAGTGAAGCTCGAGGGGATTGAAGAGTCACGCGGCGAGAAGTGACCGTTCGCCGCCGTAGACGTAGTCGTTGTAGAGAAGTCCATGACGGTTAGGATCTAAAACAGGGTCGGGTCAAAATCTCAGGTTCGAACGAGAGAGACTGGCGCTATCACTGAAGTAGGAGCATAAAAGACTGAAACCGGGTCGGGTTTTCGGGTAACCCGATCTGGTCGGGTCGGGTCGGGTCGGGTCAAAATCTCAGGTTCAAACGAGAGAGAGACTGGCGATGCTATTGCTACAGAAGGAGGATAAAGAGGACAACCGGGTCGGGATTTTGGGTCAAACCGGGTATTAACGGACCCTGACCGGAGATTTTGGAGGTAGTTGCTTGAGTCTCGTGAATGCAATAGATGCCATGAGGTGTCGACAGTGCCAGAAGTGATAAATGCGAATCGCTTAGATTTTAGCGCTGATTTTTATTTTACAATTATTATATTTTACTTTTTGTGGTTTTTATCGATGGGTTTATCGTTATCACTGTGGATATTATTGGCCTTTGCTATTAACAAAGATGCTCGTTTTTTCCTCGAATTTATCATCATCTCGTTAAAATCTGAAATGTTTTTAATATTGTTTTCTTAATTTGTTACTTTCTTAAAAGAAGAAAATGATGTAATTTATTGATAAAAACCCAAAAAAGTAAATTGTTTTGCTTGTCGAGAAGCGAGTAAATTTTTCAACGACATTTTGTTTGTAGTGTGGGCCAAAGCCCAAAGGACTCATGAGCCACGACACTGTGATGACGACTTTTATTTTGGAGGTTGTAAGGTACAATGTGTGGAGACCATCATCCACTACACTCATCATCAATCTTTTTTGTTTCATTCCATTTCAGTACCTTTTTCTTAGATTAAATCATATTTTATGTTTGCTAATGAGGTATCATTTGATTTAAAAAGTTTCTTCATCATTAACTATCAATGTCTAATCAAAGAAAGGGATGTAACATTAACATCTACAATAGGGATAGTGAAAACAAATCAGTTTGTTAACTCACTTACGGATTTAAATTTCCTTATGTTTTTTCTGAAAAATGTTTGTAAATATGTTGTTCGGTTATAGTATACTATGATGTGTGATTCTGTTACATTTGATCATCTTGTAATCACCACTTAAATAACTGGGCAGAAAAAAAATCATAACTTTAGAATGTGGTTGTGAATGTATTTATATGAATTGTTTCTTGAATTGAGGCTTACGATGATTGATTTTAGAGTTCTAATGGGTTCAGAAATTTGGATATTGATACCCTCGTAGAGTGTGATCAAGCATTAAAGCCCATATATTATGGTTCTATTGTATTCCTATGACTAGTGGCTTCTTCTAACGTGTGGCCCAATTTAATTATGTCATAGGTGTGGTGGTGTATACAATTTGGCTGAATGAATTAGCTTTTATGCAGAGAACAAAAAAAAAAGAATTAAGTTTTATATATCAAAAAGGTAAGAATTTGATTTGGAGGAATATTTTAAAAATCATAATAAACAAAGATCATGTGATAAAAATCAAAAAGACAATTAATGGAGCTTTTTCTTTTTCTTAAGGATACAGGTGAAATTAACAACCAACATTACAGATTTAAAACTATTTCATCAGGTCATATTTTAAAATTTACATGTTTGGTGGGCGATAAAAATATGGTTAATGAGAAAGTAATTTGTCACTTTGCGTAGACATAGCCAGTTAAGATAATCGATTCCACTAGAGGCTATATGGTGTACACTATCTTATAGTGATGTAGTTGACAGGAAAAAAATTATTACACTACAAAACCTCTAATATCACAAAACCATTTTGAATTTAATCTTTAAACATTTTTACTAGTATAAGCAGATCTATCTTCTCAGCTATGAGCATTTCCAACCGCATTGCTACTTTTATCTCTATAATAGTATATAGAAGTGAAATTTCTGTAACCCACCTCTATTTCTTTTTTTATAATAGAAATTGCTATTTTTTCTCCATTTATAAAGGAAAGATACCATTCATCTATTTTTTTACTCTATATTTAGAGATTGTTAGTAGAGCATCTCCAACTCAACCTTAAATCTTCAAATTTAAAGGTTTTTGTCATTCTAATCCAACTTCATATTCTCAAATTTGAAGTTTCACTATTCAGAACTTCGAAACTATCTTTTATTTTATTTTTGATCTCTATAATTATTACTTTTTACAAATATATATACTAAGCTTAATTTAAAATAATTTAAGTACGCCAAAATAAAATAAAATAGAACAAATATTACATAAAATTAAAATAAAATTCAAATAGTAAAAACTATATTAAATAAATGTCACAAAAGATAAAATACATTAAACAAACTTAGCACAAATTACATAAAACACTTAAATATTACATATCTTACAAGTGGTATTTTATATGTAATTTTTTAAAAAATTTATGTATGTGTCTTGATTTATTATATATGTAATTTATATTATATTCTATTATATAATATTGTAATATTGTATGTTGTATAATATATTAAATCTATGTTTTATATGTATTTGTGAAGTTTTATCATTATTAGTAATTTTTGTTACTGTCAAAGACTATAATGCAAATGAATAAACTTTTTTAAAAAAAATTGAGGATTTATGGTTGAGCAATTAACCCTCAAATCCTTATTTTGAGGTTTCACTCCCCTTAAAATGAAGTCTTGGGTTGGAGAGGCTGTAAGAGCATATTTCATTGAATGAATATATTAAAACATATTTCATCTCTATTATAAAAAATTTCTATTTTAGAGTTAAAGATAATAAATACATTGGAGATGGTCTAAATATATGCATATATCTATAATAATTTCTTAATATTAAAACGAAAAAAAGAAAACAAGAAGACATTAGTCTCAGTCAAAAAAACAAGAAGACATTAGTTCGGGGAAAAGGTACAAACTACAAGGAGTAACGTGAATGGAGAGCACGTTAGTTTGCCTGGTACAAGGAGAGACAATAGATTCGCTGCTTCAGGTCTTGTATTAGCTGTCTTTGTACTATTTCGGTAACTCTTTTATTTTTCAACTACAGTATTTGTTAATTAAAGTGTTACTATATATAACAGTTACTCGATAAAATATATATAATCCATTCTAATTTAAAAAAAATCAAATTAATTGGTGGATGTGCTTGTCGTGGTTGGATAAATACATCTACAGACTACATCAAATATATTTAATCATTTTTAGTGGTTTTGTATTGATCTCCCTAACTTGTTATTAACTTATTATATAGAAAATTAGCATTCAGTCTCTACCTTTGATTTACACCTTTTGTTATTATGAGTTTGAAAAAAAAATGGTGTATTAATTATTTTTATCAACACGAATTCAAAGTATTATATAACCGGCATAAAATTAGTTAGCATTTAATTGTTATTACATGTTTTCTGAAACTTAAGTTATTACATGTTACAATGTAGAATTATGTTTGTTTCTTATAGAAAGGACCATTTTCAGTATGTTGCATTGTTTATTTTTTTAATCCCATATGTACTTTTGATTTTCTAATATGATTTTAATACAAACACTATGTTATATATCAATTAACAGAAACAAATGTTACCTACATATATTGGTCAGGGAGTTACTAATAGTAGATGTACTAAAGTGTCCCTCGCCAAGTGCCAACCATGAATTGCGTATTCTCAGAGGCAAAGGTACGGTCTGACAGATACGGACGATAAAATATTATGTATAAATGTGACGACCAATAAAACAAAGGAAATTAATAGTTTCATTTTCTTCCTAACGAAAAGGAAAACTGGAAAAAGAGTAGGCTTTCAGAAAAGGGAAAGCGTGGTCCAAGTCAGTCTACATGATCAATCATTAACATAGTGTGACTTGTTCACATTTGAGAACTTATTACAGAAGTAACAAACTAACAACAAAGAGTTCCATTTTCTTTTTTCCTTTTCATTCTCGGAAGAACTCAAAAATCTTAAAAAGTAAGCAAAAAATTAAGTATGTTTACTATGAATAAACCAAAAAAAAATATACCTGCGCAAGTATAAAAATGAACTAAAGTTAAATGTGCTTTAACCAGTTAAATATGGAATTATTTGTACCAGATTGGTAAATAAAAAGACATATATATTGGGATACTTTTAGGTAAGGTTTAGCTGGTTGTCTAAGATAATTAGTGTGATTAGTTGTTCGCTTACTAACAAAACGACAGTGTCTGACATGCAAAACTGGAATGAACTTTGTAGTTTCCATTGAATTAGCAGACAAGTTTCGAGTTAAAGATGGTTAACTCTACTTTTAAAACTTTAAGCATAATTCTTTTAATATTTGTTTACTGTCTCCCTTACTTATAATAGTTTAAGTTCTGCAAAGCATGTTGCCTCTACAGTAATCTCCGTACACTACCAATATAACAAAGTCTCTATATGTATAGTGAACTTATATGTTTTACATAATAGATACTACAACAGTGCATATCATATCTTTAATATTTTACCAAACCACTCCATTTTTTCAAGCCAGGGCTGATTATTGCAAATATTGTACTTAATTGACGGTTTTAAAATCTTAATTTTATTTGATCATTATGAACTTCCGTACCAACATACGAGAGAAACTTAGGGTTTTGATCATAATCCATTTTAGGAAGAGTATATCTCTAGCTAGTAAGTAACACGCTGGCTAGGGGTTTCAGAAGAAAAAACTCGCTGTCTCAAAATTTAAAGTTTGTACTTAGGGTTTCATAATCATATCTATAAAGGGCCCGAAGCTTAATTCCAACAAGTTTGAACGTAAAACTACGTTGTTTATCTACTTTCCCAATTTTAAAGTTTTGATGTTTTCATGTGAACTGAAAAAAGAAAGAGGTAAACAAAAGAAACTTATTAAGTACGCTTAAAATGGGTCAAACTTTCCATGCCCTTGCATCAAAGATCTTTAAATCTTTATAGAAATCTAAACGGTTTGACCTAAACTAAATCCAAACAGAACCTTGGGTGTAATTATCTTAAATTTTTGAACAAAGCTCTTTTGTCACATTAACCAAATTCTCTAAATAATTTAAATTATAATGTTTCTCTCTTTAGTAACTAAAAGAAAACTTATTTTTTCCCTTAATTTTCTTATTCAAAATTGGTTGTTAAATTAATTTTCCAGACAAAAGGAATTAATCTTTGCTGGGTTCAGCTGGCCTTTCTGTTAATATATACTCTAATAACGCCAAAAATTGACAGTTAGTGAAATTAATATAGTAGACACTTTTTTAATTATTTTATAAACTCATCTTTCTATGTAATATTCAAATGAATGTGTTGTAATCTTGATCTACTTAAATGTATGTGGGAGACAAAGAGTCTGATGATTTTTGTACTCTCATACCTTTGCCATGTGGTGAATTCAAATTTTCCAAAGTACACTTTAAAAATGTTGACTAAGCATAACTTAAATAATTGGGAAATTTAATCCAATGAAATATCAGTAAAGTTTTATAGATGCATAAAACGATATATATATAATTAACAGTATGGTACGCATGTTAATGTATATAGTTGCAACAAAAAGTGTTAAATGGTGGAATGTGAAATGTTGGAGGAGAAGATGGAGAGGGTGTGAGGTGGGTCAGTGCTGCTTTGGCTCTTTCATACAATATTAGTCAGTACCCATATGACCCCCTCTCTAAAATAGATCCCCAAATATTCTTGGTTGGTTAAATCAATATTGTATTCTAGACGTATATCAGACAAACGGAATCAAAATCATCTTGAGGAGCTACAAAAGTCTTTTCTACGTAGTTAATTTTCTGTCATAATAATACCTATTAAAAGTCAATAAGTGAAGATTCATAATAGGAAATAAATCAGATCTTCTGGTGCAACTTTATAGAATATAATGCAATGTTGATTCTTTATGTTATGCAATTTCAATGGATGTGGGAAAAAAATTAAATATCCTAATTTCATGGATACCTTTTTCGAATGAAGCTATATTCCTACAAAAATCTTAATTTCATGGTAACCAAAAACATATTCCAATAAAACGAACCTGACGAGGTGCCTTTACCTCAATTATCTGGCATGTTTCCGGATTTACATTAATACTTTAATAATTCTCTGAAAAGAACATTGAAAAAGCCTAATTTCAGTATTCACGCGGCATGCTCCATTATTTTTAGATTTCAATATATCATTCAGGTTTATAAGGCTCTTAAAAATATAATTTTCCTAACTATTTAATTATATTCCATAAATTTGTTAAATGGGTTTGTTATGTTAATCACGTCACAAGAAATGCATTTTGTCCTAACACGTACGTGAGTTTATTATAGTTAAACAGCTTAATTGCGGTTTTTTAATTCAAGCAAATTGGTATATACTTATAATAATATATCAAATAATAAATAGTTGAAAACTAGACGGATATATGATATATCAATTTAAATATATATATATATATATATATATATAAACCATTCATAATCTCACATTTATTTTTCTGCACTCCATCCATTTTGATCTTTAATACCAATTTCAAAACATTATAAAGAACACCAAATTACGTATTTTCTCACATAAGTCACAACTAAGCAGTAACAACGGATCTTCAATAGTAATCATTAGAGTATGATTAACCAGAATTTTTAGGGATGAGATTCTAAGCGAAAACTAAAAAACTGTTTCTTCATCAGTTAAGAACCGGTTTTTAAATACCTTATTTAATCATGGTCTTAATTCAAATCTTTCTAATAATTATCTCTAAAAATTTTATCTCTAAGAACCTTGATTAATCACGGTCTTAATTCAAACGATTATCGAGATAGATGACAAAAAATGATGACAGTGTAACGTATCATTAAATGAACAATAATAAGTGTAAATATAAGGATTACTGCAATAGACTACCTGTTAATTGCTAAACTTCAATGTAAACTGGAAACTTAGACCTAATGCATGTTAAAGATATGCACTTCACCTAACTTATATAATACTAGCATGCAGAAGAAAAGAACTGTATGTAACCATCCTATAAATATGAGCAAAAAAAAAACAAGTCAATAATTAGTCATATATTATAAGTTTATAGCCTAAAGAAACATCATCACCACATTCCTCGTTATATCCTTCATCAAGCAAAATAATTAAATAAAAAAAATGAACAACACGCAAGATAAAAACACATTATTGATTAACATAGTAATAATAATTAATTAATCCCTTCTAATATAGATATATACACACTCAACTATATATAAACCACACCCTCTTCATCTTTTACTCACAATCCAAAACTCTCTCTCTCTCTAGCTCATTTCTCTTCTCTCTCATTGTTACATCTTCTCTCTCTAACGGTGAGTCAATGGGTTTTCCGGTGGGCTACTCCGAGCTCCTTCTCCCAAGACTCTTCCTTCATGTACTCTCTTTCTTAGGTCTGATCCGAAAACTGATCTCTACAATATTCTGGTTCATTGGTTTACCCGATTTCTTAGAACCCGAACCGGTTTCATCTTCATGGCCCGAGCCAACACCAACCTCAAGCCACCAAGACTCTCATCACTCGTTTTCAGCAGCGCTTCTAGCTGGAGATATCTTGCCCGTTGTCAGATTCTCGGATCTAAACCGACCCGAATCCGAGTGTTGTGCAGTGTGTCTCTACGACTTCGAAAACGACGATGAGATCCGACGGCTCACAAACTGCAGCCATATATTCCATAAAGGATGTTTGGACCGTTGGATGATGGATTATAATCAGATGACATGTCCACTTTGTCGTACGCAGTTTATACCTGACGATATTCAAGAGGCGTTTAATCATAAGCTTTGGTCTGAATCTAGTGAAGTTTCTGAACTTCTTGTTGAATCATTTTAGGATAGTTCTCTCTCTCTCTCTTGAAATTGTAATATATGTTATTTAATTTTTTAGTATTGTGCTTGATGGATGTACATAAAAAAAGGTAGTTATTACAGGCTAGTGGAAGAAGAAATTTGTATCATCTATTCAGAAAAAAGGAAATAAAATTTTTGAATTAATTTCAATGTGTACATTTTTTTCCTGTTATTGAATGAAAATATATTTACTCATTAACAGTTTTTTGTCCTCTAACTTTTATTGATAAAGTCTTGATGAAAACAAAACCGGATAACAGATAAAAAAAATGTGTTATTTAAAAATATTTCCTGTTTCATTCAATCTTGTCACAAAAACTCAAAAACCTTTCATGGAACAAAGCCGTAGTTACAATCTATGCACAGTGTTATCGAAGAATTATTTAAAAACCATTTTCATGATTTGTAAGAATTTCCCATTTTTTCAAAACCTTTTCCATGATATGTAAGAAATTCCCCGTTTTCTTTTAAAGAGGTTTACTTTTTTTAAGAGTGTATGGTTTATTTGGAAGATCTTTTTTTTGAACACCAAAAAAATTCAGGACCTATATAAATGAGATATCAAGGGTGTTATTGATTTTTATATTTTAGTGGATTTGAAAATCCAAAACAAATCCAGTATTATGGTTCTATGATTTTAGAATCTATATCAAAGTCTATTGTTATTGGTTTTATGGTATTAAAACAGATTTTGAAATCAACAATAGCATATATTTATTTAAAGATTTGATTTGAAATTAGATTTGAATGGTTTATAAAATTTTTAAAATAAAAATATAAAGGGGAAAATATTGAGTCGAACTTTATTATTTTGATTGGATTTGTATTATTATATATGTTTTTTTATCTTTGACAAGTTTTCAAGTATGACATGTTTTCAACTTGTCGATATTTCATGTTTTGTCGATCATTTCCTTCTTCTCTCTAGATAACAAATAAAAATCATCATTTTCTTCGATTTATAAGAGTCAGTCAGTCACCTCAAAAGGTGATATGTGTTGATCCGAACTTTTTGAATCCTAGACATGACTATTACCTTTCTTTCTTTACTGGAAATGGTAATTGACTTTTTTTTTATGATCCAGGTATCTAGACATTTTACGGAGCTTGACTAGCGTTTAATGACACCACCATTGAAGAGGGCCGCCGATTTCACCCCATGTTAATTGACGGTGACCACACGTGAGATTAATAATTTCGCACTAAAAAAAAATTAGTTTCTAACAAGAATCAACAAAGTAATTCTTATTCTAGTAAAAACCACTAGACCACCATGATGTGGTTAATTGTAACTGATTTTTACTTTGTAATTTTAGAACGTTTAATTGAATATTCTGCTTGACTATATATTTCAACGTTTTGAGCTTTACTCTCTTGTATGTAGATTAAAACTAGACCTTTCCAATTGTTACCTATTGTTATCTTTCATAATTGTAGTCATTCTTTAGGTCTAAATACAAATCCATTTGCTTGATTGATTTTGATTTTGCATTTGCAGTGTAATATAACAATTCAATTATTTTGATTTTGGAATTCATATCAATTATTCTTAAATCCACTTTCTTGATTTAAAAACCAATGTACTTATCAGAGATTTCTAAATCTAAAAAAGATTTATAAAATACCCATGAAGCTGCAAAAATCAATTACCATTAAAGAATTTTAAATGTGTCAAGAAGCTAATCCTGAAGTTTGCATAACCATTCACAATTAAAAGACCCATGAAGCTACTCTCTTTCCGAAAGCCATAAGGCATGAGATCAGGTGATTAGGCCAGGGATTTGTGAATAATCAACGATGGAGGCTATATGTTCTTCACTCAAAAATTCAAGGAACTTTATAAGACATTATTAAATTTTTGCGTTTTTAAGGATCAACACTGTTCACTGGGAAGACTTTGAAGAGTTTCCTCCAAAGAGAGTAGAGAGCCTGACTCGGAGAAGCTTCCCATGTGTTGCAAACTTTGGAATCTCTTAAGCTGTCGCCACGTGGCGTTGTCTATGCGTGTGCATATTTATTTCTAACTTAGACGAGTCCACACGCTTCTAATCACGAGTCCACACGCTTCTAATCATTTCTTGCTTTTGGTTTACCACAAAAATAAAAACTATGTGATATAATAACAAATAAATACTAAAGTTTAACTATAACTTTAAATTACAACAATACCAATTTTCTGTCACTAAATTGCAAAAGCCAAGCTTAAAATGCTTTTGAAAAATATACTAATAAATTTTTAGATGATGTATTCTTTTACAGCATTCCCATTATTATGAAGATATTTCAACTAAACTTTGTGTGGTGAATTGGTGATATGAAGTTTTCTAGCATAGCCCTTGATTAGTTATTCTAAATATGCTGTTTAAAAGAATTATATGTTACGATTGATGATAGTCTTACAACTTGATAATTTTAATATAAGATAATTTTCTTACACTTTTTTAACGAATACACTGAATTCTCTAATTATAGTGGGAGAAGTCATTTAATTAATGATAGATGTCTTCGAATATTTGTTGTGTTTGACCCACTTTGACTAGAAAGCTTAAAGGCAGTAAAAAAAGGTATGAATGAATCATTCTTTAGCTTTAATATATTTGTATTTCGACTTTTTATAACAAGTCTTTCCAAGCAATTTAGCCCATCCTCGATGGTTCCACGTCCACCCTCGTGCTCCAATTGGATTATAAAGAATCGATAAATCAGTTACAGTGAGCATAAGATGTTTAGTTAAATATGTAAAGAATAATCAGGTCCTGGAAAAACAGAAAAATATTACAACTCAGATTCCCATGTTAAAAATTGTTTACGTTAGTCTTTTTATTCTATTATATACTTGATTAAAAAAACTCAAATAATTCTAAACCATACGATTTTAGTTCGTAGTAAATGTTCATAGCAAATCTAACTATCTTATTTATATATCTTTTTGTTTTTAAGAAAAATGTACATATTATATCATCAGTAATTCTGTTTAGTAGGAATGATTTGATTCAAAATGTATTTTTCCTTGAAACTTACAAGAATTGCAGACTAATCTTTGGAAGCATTTAACCCTTGAAACTCTGCTTTAATCATATTATTATTTATTTGTATATTATAGAGATAAGGATATACTTTAGAGATAATGATAGCTATTATGTTGTATTTATCTATAGTCATTAACCTGTTAGGGTTAGGGCTTGATACTCTTGTATATATAGTCACCTACTTACATGAATATACACACGCTTTACAAGCTATTTTATGGTATCAGAGCCTAAAGCCGATCCCTGATATTTTTTCGTTTCCGCCTACTATTTCTACTACAAAGACGTCGCTGGATAGATAATTCATCATGTCCACCACGTCGGCTTCTACTTCTTCTTCTACTATGGAGAGTTCTTCAATGGATTCTCATTATATTCTTCATCCGTCTGATAACCCTGGCGCCTTAATCACGCCGGTGCTTCTCCGAGGCGATAACTATTCCGAATGGGCTACAGAGCTTTGGAATTCTCTCCAAGCTAAACAAAAGATCGGTTTTATCGATGGAACTATACCTAAACCCTCTACTAATCCCGACCTCTCTCGATGGACGTCTACAAACTCTATGATCGTCGGCTGGATACGAACTTTTATCGACCCTCAAGTCCGTTCAACAGTTACTCATATTGCCGATGCTTCAAAGCTGTGGGAATCTCTTAAACAACGCTTCTCAGTCAAGAACGGTGTTCACAAACATCTTTTAGAAGATGAAATCACTAATTGCAAGCAGAATGGGCAGTCCGTCCTTGAGTACTACGGTCGTCTCTCCAAACTTTGGGAAGAAATCCAGAATTTTAAACCTTCCGTATCTTGCACGTGTGCTGCTGCTGCAGAACTCGAGAAAGAACGTGAAGATGCTAAGGTGCATAAGTTTCTTTCCGGCCTCGATGAAGTCAGGTTCAACGCCATACGATCTCAAATCATTGACGAGGAACCTCTTCCTGAACAGAACATCAATAACTTGCGTCTATCTGACTCAAAGCAAGACGCTGTCGGATTTTCTGTCAAAACGGATCTTGCTTCTCCATCTACTTCTGTTCAGGCTTCAGCTGTTGTGTCTAGGAATCGTGATCCTGCTCGGTCATGTACTCATTGCAAACGCGTAGGACACGAGGCTTCAGAGTGTTTTCTTCTACATGGTTATCCAGAATGGTTCTTGGAGCAACAACAACAACGTGCCTCTCGTAACACTTCTTCTTCAGGCAACAGAGGTCGTGGTGGTCGCTCGGGAGGACGTGGACGTGGCCGTCTAAACGCTGCCTCCGTCTCTGTCACTGCTCCTTCCTCCACATCTACGACTGATCAGATTACAGCTCTCATCAATCTACTTCAGACTCAACAATCTCAACTCTCTGCTGATCGTTTGTCTGGTAAAACCGAACTTTCTGATGTTATTATTGATACTGGTGCATCTCACCATATGACAGGCGATTTGTCTCTCTTACAAGATACCGTTGATATTATCCCATCCGCGGTTACTTTCCCGGACGGCACTGCGTCCCGTGCCACTAAACTTGGCTGTTTACCTCTTACTAAAAACTATATTCTCCTGAATGTTCTTTATGTACCAAATTTCAATTGTACATTGATTTCGGTATCAAGACTTTTGAAGCAAACAGGCTGCATTGCTATCTTTACTGACACATTATGTGTGTTTACAGGACCTTTTTACGAGGAACCTGACTGGAGCCGGTGAAGAACGAGAGGGGGTGTACTATTTCAAGGGTGTCAAAGTTGCTCGAGCTCATCAGTCTACTGCGAAGTCTCTTTCTCCTTCAGTCTTGTGGCATCGATGACTCGGTCATCCATCCTTTAGAGTGCTTTCTACATTACCTTCGTTTTCTATTTTAAAAGTTGATTTGGAGGAGTCTCATTCTTGTGATATTTGTTTTCGTTCTAAACAAACAAGATCAGTTTTTCATGATAATCATAATAAAGCCTTGGAGCCTTTTTCTTTAATTCACTGTGATGTTTGGGGACCCTACAGAACTCTTTCTTCTTGTGGTGCTGCTTATTTCCTTACCATTGTTGACGATTACTCTAGAGCTGTCTGGACATATCTCATGTTGGAAAAATCAGAAGTCAAAGGATTACTACAAAATTTTGTTACTATGAGTGAGAGACAGTTCAGTAAGAAGGTTAAGACCATTCGTTCCGATAATGATTCAGAGTTCATGGTTCTTACCTCTTACTTTCGTCAACATGGTATCGAACATCAAACATCATGTGTATATACACCACAGCAGAACGGACGTGTGGAACGTAAGCACAGGCACATACTTACCATCGCCCGAGCACTCCTCTTCCAAGCAAAACTTCCCACTACATTTTGGGGGGAAAGTATTCTCACCGCAGCACATTTGATCAATAGAACACCGACTGCAGTTCTCAATGGCTGTACTCCTTATGAACTACTACATGGCGACAAACCTTCCTGTGATTCACTACGAATTTTTGGATGTCTCTGCTACGCTCACCGGCAACCTCGTGACAGAGATAAGTTTGGTGACCGGAGCCGTAGATGTCTCTTCGTGGGATACCCTTATGGCAAGAAAGCATGGAAGTTATATGACATTGATCGAAATGAATTCTTTGCAAGTCGGGACGTGGTCTTTCTTGAGGATCAGTTCCCTGGTGTCAAAGAAACAGATTCTGCTCCACCTTCGCTTTTCCAGCCTGATGCTACAGCAGATGACTGGTTGTTACCTTCCTCTTCCCCGGTCACTACGGTGGTTCCCTCAACACCACCATTATCTCCTACACCGGACACTCCTCTACCTCCTGTTACTGATACTACGTCTCCTGCTACAGAGTCTCCTGCTACACCGCATGTTGCTCCTTCTCAACCTACGACTCCTGTTACCAATAGTACGTCTCCTATTCCAGAGACCCACACTACCGAGTCTTCTACTACGTCTCCCACTACATCTATTACTACTCCAGACTCTCCGCCTTCACCAGGCCTTCCAGAGCTACTTGGTCGTGGTCATCGCATCAGTAAGCCATCTATTCTACTCAAGGACTATGTCGTCAATGCTTCACAAGTTTGTACACCCCCCTTCGTCTCTCTCGATTCACCAGCTCCTGCTCACGGTCCTCCTATATCGGTTCCAGGTATTACTCCTTATCCCATTGACTCTTATCTTTCTAAGGCACGTTTTTCAGCAGGACACACTGCTTTCCTTGCTGCACTAACTTCTAGTTCTGAGCCTAAGAGTTATCGAGACGCCATTCTTGATGACATTTGGAACGACTCTATGACCGACGAGTATACTGCTCTTGAAGCTAACGGAACTTGGGATATTACTACGTTACCTCCGGGAAAGAAGGCTATTGCAAGTAAATGGGTTTATAAGACCAAATATCATTCAAATGGTAAGGTCTCTCGTCATAAGTCTCGTGTCGTCGCCTGTGGAAATCGGCAGAGGGAGGGCCTGGATTATACTGATACATTTGCTCCTGTGGCAAAACCGACTACTGTTCGCTTACTTCTTCAACTTGCCGCAGCTAAGAAGTGGGAAATACACCAGATGGACGTTCATAACGCTTTCTTACATGGTGATTTAAAAGAGGAGGTGTATATGAAACTTCCACCTGGTTTCGACATCCTGATCCTACAAAAGTTTGTCGATTGCGTAAATCTATCTACGGTTTAAAACAATCGCCCAGATGTTGGTTCGCCAAACTCAGTAATGCTTTGAAGTCTTATGGTTTCAAACAGAGTAAGGCGGATTATTCTCATTTTTCTTACGTTAAGGAGGCGACGGTTCTACATATTCTTATCTACGTTGATGATTTTATTATTGCATGCAATGATATCTCTACGATGCAGCGATTCAAGAATTATCTCAACAAATGTTTCCACATGAAAGATTTAGGAAAACTCAAATATTTCCTAGGCATTGAAGTGACACGGAACAACGACGGTATTTTTATCTCTCAACGTAAATATGCTCTGGATATAGTTACTGAGATTGGACTTCTTGGTTCGAAGCCTTCTTTGGTTCCTATCGAACTAAATCATCAGCTTGATGTCTCCAAGTCTCCTCTTCTCACGGACCCGGCTGGTTACCGACGCTTAGTTGGTCGTCTCATCTACCTCACGTTTACACGTCCCGAGCTGTCTTATGCTGTTCACATCTTATCGCAGTTCATGCACCAGCCTCGTGATGACCATTGGGACGCTGCTTTATGGACAATACGCTACATAAAGGGTTCTCCGAGCCAGGGTATATTGCTGCGTTCTGATTCAGATCTTCGAGTCACTGCCTTCTGTGACTCCGACTGGAATGCGTGTCCGATTACTCGAAGATCTTTGAGCGCATATATCGTCCTCCTTGGTCACTCTCCCATCTCTTGGAAAGCAAAGAAGCAAGACACCGTCTCCTTATCATCTGCTGAGGCCGAGTATCGTTCCATGTCTTACACTTTGAAAGAACTTAAATGGATCAAGCAGCTACTTACAGCCTTCGGTGTTCAACACACTCAGCCAATGCGTCTCTTCTGTGACAGTAAGTCGGCCATCTACATTGCTCAAAATCCGGTGTTCCATGAACGTACTAAGCACATCGAGTCGGACTGTCATCATGTTCGAGACGCCGTGGAAGACAAGATTATCACAACTGAGCACATCTCGATGAAAGAACAACCAGCCGACATACTCACTAAAGCCCTTCCGTCTACTACATTTGCTTATCTCTTATCCAAGTTGGAGATTCATGATCTTTCACCTCCAACTTGAGGGAGGGTATAGAAATAAGGATATACTTTAGAGATAATGATAGCTATTATGTTGTATTTATCTATAGTCATTAACCTGTTAGGGTTAGGGCTTGATACTCTTGTATATATAGTCACCTACTTACATGAATATACACACGCTTTACAAGCTATTTTATATATATGTATATCAGCACACGTCTCATATTCCTCATATGGCTTCAGCATGAGAGGGTTCCAGTGAAATGTGTCATAAGATTCAAGCAAGTATTTAAGCAATGGAGATAAACATTACAATCCAAGAATTTCCAAGAAAGACAGTTGAGCTGTCGTCAGAACTCTGTTAATGAGGATGCTGAAGATTGATCATACTAAAAACATACCACCATTATTATCAGTTACCCAAGTCAAGTTACATTTTAAGTGATGATGCTGGAGATTGATCATACTAAAAACATACTATCATCATCATCAGTTACCCAAGTCAAGTTACATATTAAGGAGCGTTTTGTTTGTTCCAGCAGTTGTGATGGTCTAGTATGCCTCTTCCATCACTGGGATGTGCCAATCCTGGCCCCCAATGTTTTAAGAGGTACTTTATATAGATATAGATCTCTAAGCTTCTTTTTCAAAAATTTATTTAAGTTGTTACTAAATAGTTTTGGCCCAAATTCTCAGAGTATGTCCTGTTGTATTGTGATCAATCCAATTACTTGATGGCATTGAACTCTTCCTCATCTATCCAAATTTTAACAGGGTATGTCTCCCTCTTCCTACCATTTTTCTTTGAGTAGATTGGGTAAATACGCATTATCTTTGCATGGATTCGGTAAAGATCGATTCATTGGCACATGCAAACCAGTTTGGCTATATAACTCTCAAGAGTTTGATGATGTTATAACTACATGTAAAGTTTTTGAGTTTAGCACCAACTCTTGGAGGTATGTCACTCCTGCATCCCCGTGTGAGATTATTGATGAGCTTCCTCCTGTCTATTAATATGTAGAAAGATCACTTAATTGGTTCACAAAGTGTGAAGAAACCAAAGTATTATCATTCATTCACTTTGATAAACAGTTTCACGTTCTCACTTCCATTTCATTTTGTTCACCAAAACAAGAGGTCTAGCTCAGTAATGTGTACCTGCAGAAGTTGAGAGCATTTGCTGTCTCCATATATCCAGGAATAAAGTGTTTATGGTCTAAAAATCTCATGACTGGCCTGAATAGGCAAATAACATATCAGATGTGTGTATCAAAATATAAAGAGGTACAACAACAATCATTCAAGTAAGAAGGATCAAGAAATGCATTTGTTTATTCATTGGTTGGTTCTCTAAAATATCAGATCAGTTTACGTTTGGGGGAGAACAATTGTCTCTAATTCACTGCATCATTCAATACCGAAACCACTGAAGCAAGTTCAAATTTATTCAGTATTTGCTAAATTGATTCCCAACATGAAGCTAATTAATCTATAAACATAATGCTTTACATTTCAAATGGTAAGTATCAATATTATAAGTTGCAAAATCTAATTGGCTTCATGTTGCAAAATCAAATGGTATTATATATTACATTTGAAATGGTAAGTATCAATGGAGGAAATTAAAGAGAAAAAAAACCAAAGTCTAATTGGCTTCATGTTGCAAAATCCACTGAATATTAGTACAAACAAAGAGTGTTCTTAACAGTACAGCTTCCGGCTTAGATGTTGATTATTCAGACACAAATGAAAGGGAATCTAAGCTTTTACAGTATCAAACAGATGAGTGAAGAGAAGCACATCTTGGAGTGGACTTTTGTCTGAGAAGAGTCTTGAGCTGAACCTTCTGACACTCTATCTTCGAACCCCACTTCTCACTTTTTGATCTTATTGCTCTCATCACTCTTGGAAACTCCACAAACCCTTTGATCCCTCTCTTTATGTGCGGATTCTCACACCTCCTACTCGCGGGTGTGCTACTCGCTCTCTCCAGTATCTTGGTTTTCATGATCATCATGTTCCTCTCCATGTCTCTTTCTAGTTTATTAGATTCCTCTAACTCAGATAGCTTCTCCTCCAAGAAAAGCCTTGCATCCGACAGCTTCATCTGAACTCTCTCTTCCCTCAAAACATCTGCCAACCTATGCATCTGTCTCTCTTCCTCAAGCTCTTGTCTCATCCTAACCATCTCTGCTTTCTCAAACGATCTCTCCTTTAAGAGCCGCTTGTATTGCATCTCCTCAGCTTCTCTACCCTTTCTCTCCTCATCCACATCTTTGGCCAGCCTCATGTTCATCAGCTCTGCCCGTCTTCGAGCTTTCCTCTCGTAGTCCAGCTCTGCCTTCAACCCCTTGATCTCGGCTCGAGCTTTCTCTAGTTCAGATTCCATGAAGACCCTTATGAAATTCAGATCCCAAATAAAAGACTTGCGTTGGTGTTGATGCTGTGGAGACTGTGAACAACAGTAGTAAGGGTTGTCATAAAGTTTCCATACAGAGTCCATTATATCTGAAGTGGTGGTATTGAGAGGATCTGAAGTGGGGATTCTGGTCATCATCGTTTCATGACTCCTCTCCATCTTCGTATCTAAGCTTTAGCTGTAAAAGAAGGTGGTGAGATGTCTTTCTTTTTTTAAACAATGTATTGAGTATAAAGGAAATAGAAAGTTGGGTTAATCTATTATCACTTTAGAAGATGGAAGTGTGTTGTAAAGCTGAAAGACTCATCACATGTTTATCAGCTCTAATCATTCTCTCTCTCTCTTGACCTCAAACTTAGCTGCATCTTTAGAGAGTAAGAAAAGTGGGCAGAAACAAAGGCTGTTTTAATCTTTAGGTTACTAACAATAACAGTTTAATGTCTGTGATTGTTTGTTGGGCCAACCAACTTCCATGTGCTTTCAATGAATCACCTCCCAATCACACTCTCTTCATTCTGTTTGTACTTTGAGGTGTGGTCCATTCAAATATTAATGCTTCACCTGTTCAGTTATGTACACCCTAGCTAGAGGAATTAAATCAGAAAATACCCTTCACGGAAACGTGGAGAGAGAGAGAGAGGTATAAGCTTAAGTGTGTTGTATGAATATCATAAAGATTCACAATTCAACCAAAATAGAAACACAGAACACTAACTAGATCACACTCTCTACATTGTTGACTTTTATGTGTATGTGTTTGTTGTAATGTATATCTCTTGGAAATAGCACATCTGGCTGATCCAATGCTGTTCATGCTTGTAGTTTAGGGCAGATAGGGGAGCTTGGATTGGACATAGAACCTGCATGCAGGCAGGCAACATCATCATGTGTTAGTTTAAATTACATACTAGCTACATCTAATTCAGTCTGAGACTTTGCAAGACATACATATATCTGCTAGACAAGGTTGTTTGGTGGCTGGATCTTCCTCAAAGGCAGGAGGCACTTGCCCATATATCATCTCACAACTCATATCATCAAAATCTACAGCAAAAAGTGGATAGAATGTGCAATTATGTAAGCAAACCAGGGTCGGCCCTGAGATTTTAGGAGATGTAGGTGGTTTAGTAAAGATTTTAATAAAAAAAATTCTTTCACAAATTTGAGAATTTCTGTCTATGTAATTTTCATCAAAAATTGGGGTTAGAAGCCAATGTTTCATTTGGCTTGGCCAGGGCCGGCCCTGAAGCAAACTCATAACATAGAAGAGGAGGAAAGAGATTACTTACTTGGGTTCATTGTGAGTGGGAGGCCAAACTCATTGGTGAAGAAATCTTGTGTTGGGATCTTGCACATATTCACACACATTCCTACACACCCACTGTTCTCCAGATACCTTCCAAAAGCAAAGTCTGTGACAATTTTGAAACAAGACAAGAACAAGTAGTAGTCATATAGCATACCTGCATTTCTTTATACGAACTCCACTTCTCTGTTTCACTCCATTCACTTCCACTTCTATGACCTCAGAAGGACCAACCAACCAATGAAAGAAAGGCACCGTAAGAGCTGCATTGAACTCTGCAGCCCATTTGGTCGGTGGGAAGAGCTTTCTAAACTGTTCAGGAGCTCCAGGAGGAAGCATAGAGAGAAGAACCTCCCTCACAACCTCTTGCTGCTGCGACCTTGATCGTCCCTGCATCACTCTCTTTGAAACCTCAACGAAGCTCTCGTAGTCGTAGTCCCAAAACCCTCTCTCCTTCACCTCGTTCTTCTTCTTTGAGCCACCAAACTTGTCCATCTTCCTCGCGAACAGTCCCATGAACACTCTCTCAGCTAAGCCGTCGTTGTATCTAGTCTTCTGCCCTATAGGAGCTGGCTCTCCGCTCGGCTCAGAGATCCCACATCGGAAGCTGCCACGTCTCCTGAAGTTGAGATGGGTTGCTTGGAGACTAGCAATAGCCGCCATGGATAAGGTCTCTCCCTCTCTCTCTGTTTCTGCTCTTCCCTACCAACGTACTCTGTTTTTACTACATTAGTGGCCACACACACGCAAAAGGGTGAGACAGAGAGAAGATTGAACTCAAGACTAACAAGTGTCCACTTCGTTTGCCTCAAACAATTTTTCACTTTAGTTGTTTTTCTATTTCTGCTATAATTTTTGTGGACTAAACACATCTCGGCCCATCAACATAACTGGCAACGGTAGCATCAACCATCATTATACATATTACAAGACTTATATTTTTTTATTATCTCCGACCAATATTTTCACTTTTAAATGCTATAATAAAAAAAAACTGCAACTTATCTCTATTTCTCCTCAAAAATAAATATTGATATAATTTCCTTTAAATATATGATAAAACAGCATCTATCGTATTTAAAAGGGAAAATTCTATAAAAATACCTCAACTAAATTTCACTAAGTTTTTTAATACCTAAACTTTTTTGCTATCCGATTTTATACCCCAACTAATTATTTTGCTCATTATGATATACAAACTTTTAAAAGTCTGTCCATTTTAATACTCAAACTTTATTTATTTTAATTAAAAGTATTAATAAATTTCAAACAAAAATTAAAAAATCTCTAAAATCTAAGAGAAAATAGAAAAATTTCTAATTTTATTTTAATATTCAGAAAATAAGATAAATAAATTAGTGAGAAAAAATTTAAATTTTTAAATAATAATTTTGAATGTAAAAAAATAAATTTGTTTTCTATTTCAAAAACCAAACTAAATTCAAGATTTAAATATTGAAAATTTTATTACAAAGTTAAAAATAAAAAAAAAAATCATTACTTTTAATTTTCAAACATTCAATAAAATTAGATTTTTTGTAGATTTTAGAGTTTTTTAAGGTTCATTTAAAATTTATTAATATTTTAACTAAAATAAACAAAATTTGGGTATTAAAATGGGCAGACCTTTAAAAGTTTGTATATTATAATGAGCAAAATAATTAGTTGGGATATTAAATCGGGTAGTAAAAAAATTTTGAGTATTAAAAAACTTAATGAAATTAAACTGATCATATACAACTCATGCCACTGAGTTAATGACTAATAATCAAATTTTCTAATTTGATTTCTTTTTTCATTTACGATAAATTTATTATTATAAAACTAAATATTCTCAATTTATCTTTCATACAGTTATGCGTTATTTATTTGAAATCTAACTTTCCTAACTATAATTATTTTACGTTTTGACTATATATATCAATATATATCTTCCCACAATACTTTTTTTGGTTAACAAATCGTGAAAGGTATTTATGTTAATCATACTCGTATAACATATGTTAGTCAAAATTAGGACAATGATTAGTTCAATGTACCACCAATTATTCGGTTCACATGTAGTATCCCCTTTCACTTAACTTTATTTAAAAGCAAACTAGATTTTTCGATGAAAAGTTTATATAATTTTTTTTATTTAAAGTAACTTTGGGTATAAAATATGTAATTCAAATGTCAAACTGAACCCAAAACAAAAAATCTAATTTGTACAATCTGAAATGTAAGAAATACCATAATGAGTTTTGTACGGTGGTACAAAACATATTCAAACCCAAAGTGTTATTAGTCTCATCTGAATAGGTAATCCAAAAACTGAAAAATCCGAAAAATATTAAAAAAAAGAATGTCTAAATAATCACAAATATAAATATGTACCTACAATACTCTATATAAATAAGTATTTGTTTCTTTTGTTTCAAATAATTATTTACTTTTTATATTTTAAATAAGTATTTACTTCTTAAATTAAATGTTCAGTTTTGAACAAGTATTTTAAATACTCAATTCTATAAATAAGTATTTACATCTTATGTTTTGCTTTTAAATTTTGAATTTAACTTTAGATATATTTTAATTGAACCAAAATAATCCAAATATGAATGACGTATAGTTACTTTATGGATTTTAGGATATGGTGTAAATTAGAACCAAAACAAATTTACCATATTGAGATCTAGGATATGATATAAGTTAGATCCAAAATTCAAAACAGCGAACACATATTCCAAAAGTACTTGTATGCTCAAGCTTAACTTAAAGTGTGTTTTATATTTTTATTTATTTTTATTTTTGATAAAGATTTTACATGTCTATTGGAATGGTTCGTAAAATTATACTCATAAAAATATCAATAATATTATGTTCCATTATATCATTGCATATTAATTATAGGTAACTATTAATATTTATTTTATCAATACAAATATATATATATATATATATATATATCTAAATTTTAAATCTATCTATAAGAGTTATATTATATATTTGGTGAAGGATTTGAATAATTTGTTCCTTGCATTTAGATTAAAGTACAATTATATATTTATTCGGATTTATAGGCATATATAATTCTTTTTTATATTAGTAAATAAAATATAATTTATTAGTTACTCAAATTTAGTGTAAATACAAATTTTAAATTTAGGGTAAATATAAACTGTACTGATTATTATTTTTTTAATACAATAGACTATTTGTTTAGTTCCTTAATTTTAGGTTAGTGTTATATATTTAATAATAATGAAGTTAGATGTAAATAAAATAATAGGAAAGTTAGCTAAATGCAATGGTCCAACTTAGACTATTTGTAAGTAGATAAAAAATAGGAATTTGTTTTAATATAATAGATGCATATTATGATAATATCAAAATCTTATTAAATTTCTCGTTCTGTAAATAGTTTAAATATACCACTGGAAATAATATACCTTCCGTATATTACATATTTAAAATTTCACTTTTCCCAAATGCCAAACAAATTTTTTAATATTTCCCCTTCATTTTTTATAATTTTTAACAAATATTCAAATTATGCCTGCAACTATTTTAACTTTGGAATTTTAAAATATATTTAAATTTGTTTTTATATAATTTAAAAAGATATTCAAACTGAACCTGCAATATTCCAAACCAAAATTTATAAAAACTCGAATGGAGATTAAATTTCTAGCCATGTTACATTGTTATAGAAGTACAACAACCAACCATGTATTGTTGTTTTTTGAAATGTCTATATATTTAGTTTAATGAACATCCGCACGGGCGAGCATATCAAACTCTAGTTCTTCTATTATAGGGTTATACTTTTTATTTTCAAAACAGTCTTTTAACTTTTGAACTTTTATAGTTATAACCAAAACAATTGTTTTTAATTTTTATAAAAAATAGAACCACACATTTTATTTACATAATAGTCTTTTAAGAAAACTTTAGTTTTAAAAAGTCATAATTTTCTGAAAATATTGTAAAAACTAAAAGTAAATAGGGTTAATTATCAATTTTCATAAATAAAAAGTACTTCTCGTAAAATTTAAATAGATTTCTTTGAGAATTTTAATTTTTTTATTTTTAGAAGTAAATATAGAAAAATACGTTGGAGAGAATCACATCTCTATTTAGAATTACTCTATTTTAGAGAAAAAAAGACGAAGTACATTGGAGATTGTCTTAAATGGGTATCAAAGTGATAAATTTTCTAATTTTAAGAGAGTGTGAATGAATAGATTATTTATTTTATTTATTTATTTGGATTAATCATTTTGTCAACTATATTATTTTTAACACAACATATTTCATAAAACAAAGCAACAAAAAGACAAATACACGAAAGTTTGATAAAAAGTCAGAAGAATTTATGAAGGTACCACATATTATAAGAGAGGCCACACAATTGGGCTTATCGGGCGCAGAACAAAGTGACGAAAAGCCCATCATCAAAACAGTCAACATAGCTTCAGCCAAGAATATCTGCAATGGCTCCAAAATGGTCAAAAGGTGCAAAGACCAGCTGGTATTCAAGGAAAGTTCGAGGAAGGTGCAGTGTCCAATGAGCAATCGCTTTGCCCCTCTGCAATCCCTAGGCTCAACAGATAAGATGCATAGCTGTCGAGTTATGATTGTCTAAATCTCAATATATATACTTGTATGGCATGAAACTTGAGGATTATCAGAAAAATAAGAAAGAAGAATACTCTGTTTTACTCAGTTTTTGAGTTCTTATCATGGTATCAGAGCTATAACCTTAACAGGTGCTTACCATGGCTGCTTACCCTGAAACCTATCATTTTCCTTCTAATGTTCATGTCGCAAGTTCTGTTACACTGAGATTGAATGATACAAACTATCTCTTGTGGAAGACTCAAGTACAGTCCTTGTTGAGTAGTCATAAGCTCTTGGGGTTTGTCAATGGCCGCTATCCCTGTCCAGCCACCACTATTGATCGTCAAGTTGGAGAAGTAGTCGAACAAATTCAAAATCATGCTCTTGAGTCATGGTTCTGTACAGATCAGTTGGTCAAGTCCTGGATCTACGGTACCCTTTCAGAAGAAGCCCTTGGTAGTGTGTGCTCTTTGAATACTTCCCACGAAGTTTGGATATCTCTTGCAAACACCTACAATAGAAGTTCTATCGGAAGAGAGTTTGAACTCAAGCGTAAACTTCAACTTATCTCAAAACAAGGCAAGCTATTCTCTGTCCATCTTCGTGAGTACTCTGTTATCTGTGATCAGTTGAGCCCTATAGGCAAACCTGTTGATGAGTCGATGAAGATATGTGGTTTTCTAAATGGTATTGGTCGTGAGTATGATCCTATAGCTACAATCATTCAAAGCTCCATGTCAAGATTGCCTACTCCAAGCTTTCAGGATGTGATCTTTGAGATACAAGGATTTGATGCTCGTCTCCAAGCATATGAAGTTGTGGCTGTCTCACAGAATGTAGCTTTTCAGACTCAGCCCAGTCAGACGCCTCAAGTTTTTCAGACATCTGGTCAAACCAACAGAGGACGAGGCTCGTATACACGATTTGGCTCCAACCGTGGACGTGGTGGTTTTTCATCCAGAGGCAGAGGATTTCACCAGCAAACGGATTCTCAAGGACCATCCAACAATTGTCCTACTTGCCAGATCTTTGGAAGAGTTGGTCATGTGGCATTAAGGTGTTGGAACCAATTTGACCATAACTATCAGAACAATGATGTCACTCAGGCTCTCGCTGCTCTGCAAGTTTCTGATATCACTGGAGGAGAATGGTATGCTGATTCAAGAGAATCTGCTCATATTACCTCTACGACTAGATCTCTTCAAAATGTTACTCCATATACTGGTTCTGAATCAGTCATGGTTGCGGATGGTAACTATGCGTCTATTACACATGTTGGGTTAGTCAATCTTCCGGTTAGCACATGTAATATACCTTTATCTGATATATTGGTTTGTCATGCAATTAAGAAACCCTTGTTGTCTGTCTCTAAACTTTGTGAGGACTATCCTTGTGTTGTGCTATTTGATGCTACCAAGGTCTACATACTAGATCTGCAGACAATGCAGGTGCTAACACAGGGACCAAAGCGTAATGGGTTGTATGTGCTGGAGAATCATAACTACAAGAGCTTCTTTTCCACAAGACAACAGGCCACTGATGACAACATTTGGCATCTAAGATTGGATCATGCTAGTGTGAAGGTTCTTCAGCATCTGCAACGGTCCAAGGCAATTTCCATCAATAAAACAGTGCTCCAGTAGTTTGTGAACATTGTCAAATGGAAAAGAGTTTGAGTTTGCCGTTTAGTCTATCTGAATCTTTAAATTTAGAACCTCTGACCAAGATACATTGTGATCTATGGGGTCCAACACCAGTTGCTTCTGTACAAGGATTCAAGTTTTATGTAGTGTTTATTGAGGATTTCTCCCGCTATAGTTGGTTCTTTCCACTTCGTTTCAAGTCAGATTTTGTCAAAGTGTTCCAAGTATTTCAAAAACAAGTTGAGAACCAATATGGCCACAAGATTAATATTTTTCAAAGTGATGGAGGGGGAAAATTCACAAGTAGACAGTTTAAAACAATTCTTGAAGAAGGTGGAATCAAACATCAGATGTCATGTCCCTATACTCCTGCTCAGAATGGTTTGGCAGAGCGCAAACACATGCATCTCATCAAGTTAAGTCTGTCTATGCTGTTTAAAGGCAAGGTTCCTCTTCAGTACTGGGTGGAAAGTTTTTACACTGCAAATTACCTGTCTAATATCCTACCTTCTTCGGCTCTGAAGTTTCAAACGCCCTATGAAGTCCTTCATCAACAGAAGCCTGATTATACATCACTAAGAGTCTTTGGAAGTGTTTGTTATCCGTGTCTCCGATCCTATTCAGCTCATAAGTTTGAACCAAGGTCTCTGCAGTGTGTCTTTCTCGGCTATCAGGCTACTTACAAAGGTTATAAATGCTTATATCCTCCAACAGGGAGAGTATATATAACAAGACACACTATCTTTGATGAAAATCTCTTTCCATTTGAAGATCAGTTCAAGCATCTTGTTCCTCAATATCCTACACCTCTTCTCAACTCCTGGCAAAAGGCGGTCCCTATGTCATCACCATCTGCAACAGCTCCAACCCCAGGACTTTTGGCCACTCCAACAGTTCCCTGAGCCTCATGAGAATCACCCAACCACCCCTTTGGATGCTGCTATTCCTACATCTCCTGGTCATCATGCAGAGGCAGATCAAGGTGCTCCTCCGAATGAAGATAATGAGAAGGACCAAGAACCAGTTATGAACTTACATCCCATGGCAACAAGATCAAAAGCAGGCATTACCAAACCAAATCCAAGGTATGCTTTACTTGTTAATCCTAGTACATCTAAACCGAGAAGTGTAGCTACTGCTTTACAGGATTCTCGCTGGACAAGTGCCATGGAAGATGAAATGGGAACTCAATATGAAAACAAGACATTTCATCTGGTTCCTCGTGAGTCTTATATGAATGTGTTGGGATGTAGGTGGGTATACAGACGTAAATTCAGTGCAGATGGTACAGAGGACAAATGTAAAGCCAGACTGGTTGTGAAAGGGAATCATCAGGAGGAGGGTGTTGACTATCTTGAAACCTTCAGTCCAATAGTTCGTTCTGCTGCAATACGTATTGTGTTAGAAGTTGCCACAACAAAGAAATGGACAATCACTCAACTAGATGTCAAGTGTGCTTTTCTACATGGAGACCTTCACGAAGACATCTACATGGTTCGACCTCCGGGATTTGTTGATCCTCTTCATCCTACTCATGTGTGCAAACTGGATAAAGCTATTTATGGCCTTAAACAAGCATCTCATGCGTGGTTTGATAAGTTCAGTACTTATCTATTGGAATTTGGTTTCTTCTGTTCCAGACATGATCCATCTATGTTTGTATATCATCACAATGGAGACAATATTATTCTGCTCTTATATGTGGATGATATAATCCTTATCGGAAGCAATCAAGCTTTGTTGCAACGGCTCCAAACTTTGCTCAACACACAATTTGCTATGAAGGATCTTGGTTCTCTACATTACTTTCTTGGTGTTCAGGTGCAACGTACGTCAACTGGTTTTTCTGAGTCAAGAAAAGTATGCTGAGGACATTCTATTTCAGACGAATATGACTTCCTGCAACCCAATGCCTACGTCATTACCCCTGCATCTGTTTCCAGATACGCCATCTGATTCTTTTCCTGAACCATCTTATTTCAGAAGTATTGCAGGGAGGCTGCAATATCTTACTTTGACAAGACCTGACTTACAGTTCGCAGTGAACTTTGTTTGTCAAAGAATGAACAGTCCAACTTACTCCGACTATGCTTAGCTTAATCGCATTCTACGTTATGTCAAAGGAACTTCGGCTTATGGTCTTCATATCAGTGGAACATCATCTCTCACTGTCAATGCGTTCAGCGACAGTGATTGGGATGGGTGCAGAGATACCAGAAGATGAACAACAGGATTCTGCATGTTCTTAGGATCAAACTTAGTCTCCTGGAGTGCAAAAATACAGTCAACAGTAGCAAGATCATCTACGAAAGCTGAGTACAGGGCTATGGCTGAGACAACAGCTGAGCTAACTTGGATCGCATCTATTTTGAAAGATCTTCAGATACCATAACCTGGACCAGCTCTGCTTCACTGTGACAACTTATCTGCAGTTCATCTTACAACTCCAGCCTTTCATTCCCGCAGCAAACATTTTGAGGCAGACTGGCATTACACGCGAGAAAGAGTTGCTCTCGGCTTTATCAAAACAAGACATGTTCCAGCAGTCTTACAGGTGCTTATTAGGCGCATAACAAAGTGACGAAAAGCCCATCATCAAAACAGTCAACATAGTTTCAGCCAAGAATATATGCAACGGCTCCAAAATGGTCAAAAGGTGCAAAGACCAGCTGGTATTCAAGGAAAGTTCGAGGAAGGTGCAATGTCCAATGAGCAACCGCTTTGCCCCTCTTCAATCCCTAGGCTCAACGGATAAGATGCCTAGCTGTCGAGTTATGATTGTCTGAAGCTCAATATATGTACTTGTATGGCATGAAACTTGAGGATTATCCAAAAAATAAGAAAGAAGAATACTCTGTTTTACTCTGATTTTGAGTTCTTATCACATATGAATGAAATCAAGGAGAAATTACATTGTCTTTCAAATTCTTCAAAATTAAAAAATAGTTACTATATGTTGTTACACTGAACACTCCAAAACCTCAATTCTCATGGAGCTGACTTTTGTTTTACCTTTCAGCCCCAAACGAACCATCATACAATATAGCAAAATGTATGGAAATGGCAATGCTTTTTGGTTTTAAAACCAAGAAAAAAATAGCAGAAAAGAAGAATTTTTTTGATGGAGAACTCTTCAAAAGATGTAGAATAGGCGGATGATGTATCAGATAAACTTAGGGAAAATCAGAAAATAAAACATTCTCAACTTTTATTTGTCATATTATGACTTTTGATCTTCTAGATCATTTGGACATGTTTTACTCTTTTGAAGTTGAAAAAAACAGTATTTTATTTTTTAAGAACATAAGTAAAATTATATTATGTTTTAAACAAAAAATTATGTAACCATATTTTATTTTATGTTCTACTTAAACATATAATACTCATTATTTGACAGTTGAGTTTAGAACTTGAATACAAAGTACATTGCAATGATCTAACTTTGTTATAAAACATAAACAAAAGTTTCTTATTTATTCTACTTTTCCTAGAATTTGTTTGGTTGCATTATAGCCAGATATCAATTTATATCTATCTTGAATATGTGTTGTAAAATTTACTTTATGGCGTAACTTAACTTATTTATGTTTCATAATATGTTCTAACTATAACCTTTGAGTCTACTTGAGGAAGAATATATATCTCATATATTGTTCATCGATATAATCTACGTAGTTTATGTATTCCACCTAAATTACGAAAAATGGAAGTTTGCATATTTCAATTATTTTCTTTCTTAAATCTACCATAAATCTACAGTAAAATTTGCACAATATATTCTCTTCCACGTTTTATTCTACCACAATCTTTTTTAAAATAAAAACTTAAATCAATTACAAAATAATAAACTTTTTAATTAAAATTATTTTGATTAATATTTTACGACAATTTGGTTAATTGCAATTGTATAACTGTATTAAAAGTAACATATATCCTATTTACCTAAATAATCTTCTAAAAATCTTATTAGGACAAATTAAAGTTGAGAGTGTACTATTTTCTAATTTTCTCAAGTAAATAGAAAAACAGAAATCTCTTTATGAAAATAAATATGACAAGATGTGAACTAGTTAGATTAGCACAAACCACTATAATAAAGTTCCACGAAATTTTGATAGCTTGATTCACAATTTTAATCTCAAAAGTATATTCCAGATTATATCTTGGTACAATTATTTTTAGAGACCCTTATTTTTATCTGCAAAGTTTTTCATCAGCTGTTGTTGCGGTACAGTGGTAGAATTAGATTCTGTTTGTTTCTCTAGTAGTAGCAGTACGACTTCAAAAGTTTTCAACTAGTTCTAACTTTTGCTTATGTCATTCGAATCATTCCTAATACTCTAGTAGACTGTATATTTAAAAGATGAGAGAGAGATTTTCTATCAAACAGTCTTGCACTGAATATTTTGATTTAGTTATATATTTATTAACAAAAAAATTTGGAATATTTTACATTAAAAACCTACAGTAATTTACTAAAAATAGTTCTAACCAATGTGAGACTAATCTATCTTATTAAAAGATGAAATTATTTGAAACTAATTTTGCTCCTACAAAGAATAGAAAGAAAGTTTAAATAATCCTTAAATATTTTTAAAGTCCGTATAATCTTTTTCAATATAACCAAAAGTATTATTTTCTTCAGGTATTTTTTTTTGGACACCAAAAAATATATTAAT
>CAJHQP010000406.1:0-197088 GCA_905132765.1 Moricandia arvensis | reverse complement strand
TCTGTGAAGAGAAGATCCTTGGTGGTTATTCAAGAAGAAGAAGCAACCAAGGCACATAAGGAATATGGTACTCAATGGACTTTGTATCTGGGTAATCCGAGCACTTAAACCCAATAGAAGGTTGGGTGAAAGGGGGAGAGACCAAGATCAGTGTGGAATGAGCTAAATGAGCTCAAGAAGACTTAGTGGTGTACAATGAAGGTTGGATGAGACTTGGACCACAGTGAGGGCCATGATCCAGGGTCTTTGTGTCCATCACAATGATCCAAGACACAAAGACCCACTGGCCAATCCCTAGGCCTTGAGGACTTTACTCTTTCTCCCTCATCAAGGTTTTATCCCAAAAGGGTTTTCCTTGGTGAGGTATTTAATGAGGAAGCTCTTCAAGGTTCCACGCTTGACTTAGGATCACTAGAGTCAAGCTTAAAGGGGAGTGTTAACTTGAAGAGATGCAAATGAACTTATGAGAGATGAGATAGAGTAAAGAAGATGAAGTGTGTGAAGAGATATTGTCCAGCAAGAATGGAGAAGGCTGTGGGAAGCTGGTAAGTGTACAAGAGGCTATGAAACATCAATGAGAAGTCTAAGGAAGACCTTGGGAATATATAGGGAAGAGATGGGATCAAATGGTCTATGTTTGTGTGAGTTGGACAGATGGCCGTACGGCCGTACGGATCTGTACGGACCAGAATCGACCCAGAAACATAAAGACTCGACCATTTAATCATAGAAGATGGTTTTAAGTCTTGGGCAAGTTAGGGCACATCAAGGGATACTAAAGGACATAGACTTGTAACCCAAGGAAGCTTCAAGACGTGTGAGGCAAGGAAGGTTTAGGGTTTGAAGTGAAGATCAAAGACTTGGGTCTAAAGGAAGGTTTTGGGCGAGTAAAGGAAAATACATTGGTATATTCGGCCAAGGGAGCTTCCTGGAAGGTGCTGAGGTATGGATAAGGTTATCCACTTACCAAAAGAAAAGGAAGAGCTTATAGGTAACATTATCCACTAGCAAAAAGCAAAGGAAGAGCACCAGCCATGGACAGCCTGTCCAAGCATGTGTGCATTCCTGCCCAAATATTTTTAAATAGTCTTGTTGACCTCACATGCTTAGGTTTAGCCTTGTGTATAATCAGATCTCTGTCGAGTGTTATCACCAAGGGACTAAGGAGGAAAACCCCTTTCCACTTCCAAAAATAAAAGCTTGTGTTCTTGAGACGGAATCCCTCTTTAGTCTACCCATTTCTTAGTATTTTAATCTCTCTAAGTCTCCTTTAGTCTCTGCTTCTGTTTCAAGTTCACACAAGTAAACCAGAACCCTTTCTCATCATCATTTCGAGTTCATATCAGCCTTAGAGGCTTGTTCATTGCACACAAACCTTATACACTGAAAATCCAACACCGTGGAGTGTTCTCCTTGCCTCTCAGCCATTCCTATCTGTACCAAATGAAGGAGCCTTGTTGGAAGAAAAGGTGTATGGAGAGGCGTCATGAACCTCATATAGAACCACCTTGTACAAGAGTCATGTTCATCCGGGTAAAAAAGAAGACTATCCAGAAGGACGACCTGCTAGCAAGAAGAAAGGAGGGGTCTTTTGAGTTGGAGATACAAGAAGGTCGTCCTAAGCTGAAGGAGAAGGAGGTGGGTGACGATCCATACTCTCAGATCCAAAAAAGTCCAGACCTTTAAGCCATTGGAGGTTCAAGGAATCAATCTGGTTCCTTGGTTGTAAGCTATTACTGTCCCTTCTTGATATTGAGTGTGATAATGACTGGTTGTGTGTTGTGTTGAGTTGAATAACCTGAGGATTTGTTTTAGATTGCTAAATGAACTGAAATGGATTTAGAATCTGTCCCAGGATGCTTAAAGAGACTTGCTTGGTGTTTGAGAAAATGCTTAACCTTTCTAGTGAAACATGTTAGGGAGTTAGTAGTATGTCTAAACCTGCTTCATGTCATGAAATGAAATCGCCTAAGGTTGTTGCATTGAGACTGATGTTGTTTGATGATAATGATGCTTAATCCCAGCTCTAAATGAATGTGTATTTGATTGTCTAAACTGATTGCATTCATGAGTTAGAGACTGATTAAGGTTATTGCATATTACATCTTGTTCCTGCCTTAAATTGATGCATCTAGATTCATGTCAGATGCAGATTAAGGAGTTTAAAAATGCCTAAGTAGCTTGTCTTGAATGTGAAATGATCTTGTTTGTGCTTAGAGAGGTTGCTTGCAAAGATTAGAACTTGATAATGTCTGGTTTAATCTGTTGTAAAGCTTGTGACATTGGTGAACAAACTTGATAATTAACCAAGGTTTGATCCCATTGCTTGTGTCTTATCTTGCTTGGAGTTTAAGTGATGTTTCAGGAGGGTTTCCAGTCCTTCATCAATACGGGTTCAAGAGGAAGCTAGTGCCCATTGTTAGAGTAATGGTGAGTGGTCACTGGTGTGTGTGGGTGGACACACAAGGCGAGGTCATCACCTAAGGCTTGAGCAGACTGGTGACCTTAAGGCACTAGTGCTGAAAAGAAGGGTTGATCAGTGGTTGTATGTGCAGTCCTTGGGATGTTGCACTCCTGATATTAAAGCTCAAAACAGCTCACTTCAAGCTTGGACCGAGACTCAATCCAAGCTTGAGGAGGGGAGTTAAGTGAGCTACCTGAATATCCTAAGCACAGTGACATGTGTTCCTCCTTACCATTGCAAGCAAACTGAAGAAGGAGCCAACCGGGTCTAGGCAGTGGCATGCCCAGTCAAGAGATTGTTCAGAGCAGTCTTGGCTGTGTATGAAGAAGGCTACTCTATCAATGCGGCTTCTAGTTTGAGATGGTTGAAGAGATAGCCGAGGGATCAACCAGCAGTCCATCAAGTTGGCGAGTGATGAAGGAAGGTTGCAATGGTTTGTTCAGTCCGGATCATGAAGCCATCAAACCGTCCAAACTTGTTCCTTTAAGGGGTCTCAAGCTTGAGGGGGGAGTGTTGAAGAGCTTCAGTGATCCAAGAGGAGTTCTAGCAGTGAGGGGTTCAAGTGGCTGGTTAAAGCAAGCCACTCCTAATCATTTAGACAAGGGAGTAAACCTGACCTAATCTTTATATACAATCATGATAGGTTTATCTCTTGAGGACTGATACACTTGTGGAATGATGTATCATGTACTGGTTACTCTATCAAGGATGATCTGGTGTGTCCGAGCACTTGAACCTATCATGAGGATAGGTGAAAAGGGGAGAGACCAAGATCAGGCTGAGTTGAAGAGTACCATGGCTTGAGACTCAATGAATATGATGAAGGTGTTTCCTAGCTTCTCTAAGGTGGCTCTGAAGTCAGTTGATAGGGGAGACCTAAACCAGGGTCTATGGAGTGGTCAAGTGAAGATGATAAGGGCGCAAGATAGGAAGATCATTGATGCACCAGTTAGTCCATGATCCAGAGTTCTTTGTGTTCACCACACTGGTTGAGACACAAAGAACTCAATGGGCAATCCCTAGGCCTTGAAGGAGCTTACTCTTTTCCTTATCAAGATTTTATCCCTAAGGAGGGTTTTCTTTGATAAGGTTTTTAATGAGGAGTGACTTCAGGGTTCCAAGCTTGACACAAGATCTATAGAGTCAAGCTTGAGGGGGAATGTTAAACCTGAGTGATAATCTGATCACTAAAGGTTATGAGCAAAGAAAGGACCAACCATTGTGAAAGTTCTGTCCAGAACTAAGGAAGGTCTAGAAGGCAATGCTGAGCTAGAAAGAGGTTCAGGAAGTGTTTACAATGAAAGAAGAAGAATTGGTGGAGTTTGGAGTCATTTGGTCAATGTACAAAGTTAGGACGTTCGTACCGTACGTGCGTACGGACAAGGTCGACCCAAAAACTTTACATTCGACCAAATGAGGATGTTTTGGGTTTGTGCAAAAATAGGGCAAAAAGTGTATAGTGTTAAACCTGAAGTGATAAACTGATCACTAAAGGTTATATTCAAAGAAGGGACCAAACCATTGTGGATGCTTAGTCATGAACTAAGGAAGGTCCAGAAGGCAATGCTGAGCTAGAAAGAGGTCCAGGAAGGGTTTACAATGAAGAAAGTAGACTTGGGTGAAGTTTAGAGACAAATGGTCGATGTCCAAAGTTCGGGTTGGCCGTACCGTATGGACGTACGGACCGTACGGACAAGGTCGAACCATAAACTTCACATTCGACCATTTAAACATGTTCTGGGTTTGTGCAAAGTTGGGGCGAAAAGTGTATCGACCAAACCCTAATCCGTACACTTCCATGATGGAACCTTGCATTCCAAGTCAATAAGAGGTTGTGAGGAAGAAGAAGGGATATGGATGGTATCATAAGAGGATCTGGATGGTATCAAAAGAGGATCAGGCGAGCTGCTCTTTCCTAAGGATAAGGTTTGGTCTTATCCAGGCTGTAAAGGAAGAGCAAGTTGGACTATGAACCTAGACTGATCTGTGGACTGGTTCATGAGCATTGGTGGTTCATTCTTAGCCAAGTTAACCTCTTGGACGCCCAGAAAGTGACATGCTGTCCAAGCATGTGAGCATTTCTGGCCAAGGAATTCAAATCAGGAGCCTATGCATTTGTTGACTTCACATGCTTGTCTTGATTTCTTGTAAACCCTTGTAACGTCATTTATCTATATTAATGTCGAAATGAATACATAAGCTGAATAGGGGGTTCTCCCCCTTCCTCTTCACAATCTCTTAGTCTCTCTCTAATCTATCTCTTAGTCTCTCTCTAATCTCTCTCTAGTCTCTCAAAACCCTTGGTCTCTCGTTTACTCTCTCTCTCTCTCTCATCAGTCTCACTCTCATTTCGACCAAGAAAAGTTCTCATCTTCCTCATTGGGGTTTCTCTCACTCACACAACCATAGACTCTGTAAAACTTTCATGGTATCAGAGCCAGGTTCATCAGAACCTGAGCTTAAAGCTTCCACAAACCTCACACCCATTTCTCATCTCAAAACCAAACCTTGAACACACATCCATCCGAGATCCGTTTCTGGAAGAAGAAGAAACTTGAATCCGTGGAGTGTTCTCCTTGTCTCTCAGCCGTTCCTGCCTGTACCAGATGAAGGAGCTCTGTTGGAAGCAAAGGTGTATGGAGAGGCGTCATGAACCTCATCCAGAACCACCTTGTCCAAGAGTCATGTTCATCCGGGTTCAAAAGAAGACTATCCAGAAGGGCAAGCTGTTAGTATGAAGAAAGGAGGGGTCTTTTGAGTTGGAGATACAAGAAGGTGGTCCTAGACTGAAGGAGAAGGAGGTGGGTGACGATCCATAGTCTCAGATCCAACAAAGTCCAGACCTTTAAGCCATTGGAAGTTCAAGGAATCAATCGGGTTCCTTGGTTGTAAGCTATTACTGTCCCTCCTTGATATGAAGTGTGATAATGACTGGTTGTGTATTGTGTTGAGTTGAATAACCTGAGGATATGTTGAAGATTGCTAAATGAAATTAAATGGATTTAAAATCTGTCCCAGGATGCTTAAAGAGTCTTGCTTGGTGTTTGAGAAAGTACTTAACCTGATTCTAGTGAAGCTTTTTAGAGAGCAAGTAGTATGTCTAAACCTGCTTGCTTTCATGAAATGAAATCGCCTAAGGTTGTTGCATTGAGACTGATGTTGTTTGGTGATAATGATGCTTAATCCCAGCTCTAAGTGAATGTGTTTTGATTGTTAAATGTTTCTGTCTAAACCGTTTGCATTCATTGATTAGAGACTGATTTAAGTTATTGCATATTATCATCTTGTTGCTGCCTTAAATTGATGCATCTAGATTCATGTCAGATGCAGATTAAGGAGTTTAAAAATGCCTAAGTAGCTTGTCTTAAATCTGAAATGATCCTGCTTGTTCTTAGAGAGGTTGCTTGCAAAGATTAGAACTTGATAATGTCTGGTTTAATCTATTGTAAAGCTTGTGACATTGTTGATCAAACTTGATGATTAGTCAAGGTTTGATGCCAATTATTGTGTCTTATCTTGCTTGGAGTTTAAGTGATGTTTCAGGAGGTTTTCCAGTCCATCATCAATCCGGGTTCAAGAGGAAGGTAGTGCCCATTGTCAGAGCAATGGAGAGAGGTCTCTGGTGTGTGTGGGTGGACACACAAGGCGAGGTCATCACCTAAATCTTGAGGAGACTGGTGACGTTAAGGCACTGGTACTGAAAGGAAGGGTTGGTCACTGGTTGTATGTGCAGTCCTTGGGATGTTGCACTCCTGATTTTAAAGCTCAAAACGGCTCACTTCAAGCTTGGACCTAGACTCAATCCAAGCTTGACGAGGGGAGTTAAGTGAGATACCTGATTATCCTAAGTACAGTGACCTGTGTTCCTCCTTACCATTGCAAGCAAATTGAAGAAGGTGCCAACCGGGTCTAGGCAGTGACATGCCTAGTCAAGAGATTGTTCAGAGCAGTCTTGGCTGTGTATGAAGAAGGCTACTCTATCAAAGCGGCTTCTAGTGTGAGGTGGTTGAAGAGATAGCTGAGGGATGAACCAGCAGTCCATCAAGTTGGGGAGTGATGAAGGAAGGTTGCAATGGTTTGTTCAGTCCGGATCATGAAGCCATCTAACCGTCCAAGCTTGTTCCTTTAAGAGGTCTCAAGCTTGAGGGGGAGTGTTGAAGAGCTTCAGTGATCTGATAGGAGTTCTAGCAGTGAGGGGTTCAAGTGGCTGGTTAAAGCAAGCCACTCTTCACCATTTAAACAAGCGAGTAAACCTGATCTAATCTTTATAGACAATCATGATTGGTTTATCTCTTAAGGACTGATACACTTGTGGAATTATGTATCAGGTACTGGTTACTCTATCAAGGATTATCTGGTGTGTCCGAGCACTTGAACCTATCAGGAGGATAGGTGAAAGGGGGAGAGACCAAGATCAGGCTGAGTTGAAGAGTACCAAGGCTTGAGCCTCACTGAAGATTATCAAGGTCGTTTCTTAGCTTCTCTAAGATGGCTGTGAAGTCAGTTGAGAGGGGGAGACCCAAACCGGGTCTATGAAGAGGTCAAGAAGAAGGTTGATGAGTGAGCAAGATGTGTAGATCATTGCTGCACCAGTTAGGCCCTGATCGAGAGTTCTTTGTGTCCACCACACTGGTTGAGACACAAAGAACTCAATGACCAATCCCTAGGCCTTGAAGGAGCTTATTCTTTTCCTTATCAAGGTTTTATCCCCAATGAGGGTTTTCTTTGATAAGATTTTCAGTGTGGAGTGACTTCAGGGTTCCAAGCTTGACTTAGGTTCTATAGAGTCAAGCTTGAGGGGGAGTGTTAAATCTGAAGTGATAAACTGATCACTAAAGGTTATGTGCAAAGAAGGGACCACACCATTGTGGAAGTTTGTCATGAAATAAGGAAGGTCCAGAAGGCAATGCTGAGCTATAAAGAGGTTCAGGAAGGGTTTACAATGAAGGAAGAAGACTTGGGTGAAGCTTAGAGACAAATGGTCGATGTGTAAATTTCGGGTGTGCCGTACCGTACGGACGTACAGACTGTACGGACGAGGTCAAACCAGAAACTTCACATTCGACCATTTAAACATGTTTTGGGTTTGTGTAAAGTTGGGGCGAAAAGTATACGGACCAAACCCTAATCCGTACACTCCCATGGTGGAACCATGCATTCCAAGTCAAGAAGAGGTTGTGAGGAAGAAGAAGGGATATGGATGGTATCATAAGAGGATCTGGATGGTATCAAAAGAGGATCAGGCGAGCTGCTCTTTCCTAAGGATAAGGTTTGGTCTTATCCAGGCTGTAAAGGAAGAGCAAGTTGGACTATGAACCTAGACTGATCTGTGGACTGGTTCATGAGCATTGGTGGCTCATTCTTAGCCAAGTTAACCTCTTGGATGCCCAGAAAGTGACAGGCTGTCCAACATTTGAGCATTTCTGGCCAAGGAATTCAAATCAGGAGCCTATGCATTTGTTGACTTCACATGCTTGTCTTGATTTCTTGTAAACCCTTGTAACCTCATTTATTTTTATATATGGTGTAATGTAGAAATGAATACATTAGCTGGCTAGGGTGTTCTCCCCCTTCCTCTTCTCAATCTCTTAGTCTCTCTCTAATCTCTCTCTAGTCTCCCAAAACCCTTAGTCTCTCGTTTACTCTCTATTTCATCAGTCTCACTCTCATTTCGACCAAGACAAGTTCTCATCTTCCCCATTGGGGTTTCTCTCACTCACACAACCATAGACTCCGTAAAACTTTCATTCTTTTCTCCCTTTGCTTTCTGAAAATCCTTGTAGCTTTATCTATATATTGTAACCCCGAGTGGATGAATAAAGCATACAGTTCTCTCTAGTTTTCGAATCCCCAAAATGTTCTTCATAGTCTTCATCAATATCCCTTATACTTGAGTTTAAATCGAGTCTATCCTTCTTAAATCTGTTCTTAGTCTCTTTCTGGTTACATTTCTATCAAGATATCAAAATATCTTACAAGCTACCATCTTGACCTAACTTTACTTGGAAGACAAGAAAGGAGTTTGGGAGACTGAATATAGACGTTGGGTACCACTAAAAAGTCAAGGAAACCTGTTTGAATTTGAATAAGAGAGGCTGGTTTGAATTAGACAAGATGAAATCACATGGGTTTATTTCCAGAAGCAACTGGACCTGTCACTTTCACTCAAGCAGGCTGTGCAACCTCTCTCCAGTCCTTTTCTCCTCATCTGGTCGTGCCTCCCCTTGTCCATATCCTCCTGGCCTCTTCCATTTGTCCATTATATTAGTTGTTTAGCAATTCTCTGATTTAGTAAGTGTTTATTGTAAATGATTGTCTATTTTAAGACCTTCACCCTCTCTTGTAACACTTAACAGAATCAATAAACAAGTTTCTCTCTCTCTAAGCTCGTTTCTCACTCTGTTTTGCTTGTGTCTAAGCAATATTCACAATGTAATGAGTTAAGCATTAGGTTTTAGAGGTTGCCTTAACTCTATCTCTCTTAAGGCAGCCTAATACTTGTCAACTCACTCTAAACTCTTCTTTGTCTACTGTCTTAAACTCTAGCTTACTGATTCTAAATCCCATTCATCTAAGTATACAAACTCTAAGTGTTTTGTTACTTCTCAAGGATTAGATTCATACTAGAGAGTTTCTGATTCACAAAATCAGTTTACTGTCTAGAATTCTTGGTTATATAGTAAGCTGTGTATAAGGATTCAATCACAAGTTGGTTGTCTCTTCCTTTAAATGGTGAGTTCCTGTTGTATGGTTGAAGAGGATTCAGTTACAAGTTAACTGAATACTCTCTTGACATGAGACAAACACTCATTAATTCCAACATGGTATCAAAGCCTTGTTGCTGTTGTTTGGGATCAAACTCACCTATTTTCTCTCTGTTTTTTGAATAAATTATTTTTCTCCCACTCTGATATAGGTTCAGCTTGGTCAGTACTTGTTAGTATCTTAAATCAAGCTTGAGGAAGAGAGAGATTTCGAAAATCCTTCACCATTATGCTTTATCCATTGGATAATAACTCTCTCTTAATGGAGCATCTCTTTGACCAGTGGACAAAATGTTTTGATCCATTGGTTTCATTGTTGTCTAAGCCACAGGAAACACTTGTTCATGTGTTATTCTGATGGTTCTCTTATTGCAAGCCCTGGAAAACATCAGTTCATGATTTATTCCAGTGGCACAAGTCTAAGATCAGTGGATAATATTGACATGAAGACATTAATAACAAGAAGAGATCAAGAGAAGAGAGGAAAAGGACTTGAAGAAGACTCAATGAGGACTTGAAGAAGACTCTTGAAGAAGACTCAATGAAGACTTGAAGAAGACTCAATGAAGACTTGAAGAAGACTCAATGGAGACTTGAAGAAGACTCAATGAATACTTGAAGAAGACTCAATGAAGACTTGAAGAAGACTCGATGAGGACTTGTAAGAAGCCTCGGTGAGGACTTGAAGAAGACTCGGTGAGGACGTGAAGGCAGTTTGAAATTCAAATCTAGATCTGCGGGAAAAGAGCAGTCATGCACTTATTTTCCTCTCTCTCTCTCTCTCTCTCTCTCTCTCTCTCTCTCTCTCTCTTCTCTATGTCTTTAAATATATTGTAAGCAACAAAGTAATAAATTAAGGAGACAGAAACTCCTATATTCTATCGTCAAGAAACACTTTTCTTACTCTCTCTCCTAACATTTTCGAATCAAACTCACTCTCTCTCTCTCATATTCTAGTTGTTCTTCATCCTGTTCTTCAACAATCTTACATGGTATCAGAGCTTCTAAGCTCCTAAATCCTTTTTTTCCGCAAATCTCTTCTACTCTCCATTCTCTTTCATTTTATCCGATTAGTTTCTCAAAATCACCTTTATTTTTCAAAATCTTTGGCGAGTTCATCAACTGTTTCTCAGCATTTTTCATCTTATTTTCTTGAGATAAAGAGATTCAGTTTGTTCTTTCTACTTTCCTGTCTACTTCAGTTCCCAGAAACCAAATCTCTCAAACCTCTCAAGAACATCCTTTTACCCACTGGAAATTAACACTTCGAAATGGAGCAAAACAAGGTAGTGGTGATTCCAGTCATTGAGTGCTAAACCATTGATTATTGATTCAGGAGCATCTTACCATATGATTAGTGATTCTAGTCTTATTAGCAACATTGAACCTGCCCTAGGAAGTGTGATTATTGATTCAGGAGCATCTTACCATAAGGAACTTGAAATTGTTTGATAAGGAATCTAAGGCATTGTATATGCCTACATTTGCTTCTAACTTGCTTTCAGTTAAAAGGGCTACTACTGATCTTAATTGCAAAGTTATTTTTAGTCCTAATGATGTCCATTTTCAGGATATTGAGACAAACCAGATGCTTGGGCAAGGTGTGAGCAAAGAAGGGTTGTATTTGCTAGAAGACACCAAACTTAGTTCTGATTTTTCCTATGCTTTGAGTTCCATTCCTGATTTAGCTTCTGATGTATTATGACATGCTAGATTAGGTCATCCTCATGCTCGTGCTTTAATTATAATGTTGCCTAATCTTACTTTTAAAACTGATAGCTGTGAAGCTTGTATCATTGGCAAACATTGCAAGTATGTTTTTACTAAATCAACCACAATCTATGATCACTGCTTTGATTTAGTTCATTCTGATGTGTAGACAGCACCTTGTGTCTCTAGGGAAAACCACAAGTATTTTGTTACCTTTATAGATGAGAAATCAAAATACACTTGGCTAACCTTAATTCAATCCAAAGATAGGGTGTTAGAAGCGTTTATGAACTTCTGAAGCTATGTAACTAATCACTTCAATGCCAAGATTAAAATTTTTAGGTTAGACAATGGTGGGGAGTACACAAGCCATGCTTCAAAAAACCGTCTATCCAAACATGAGATCATTCACCAAACAAGCTGCCCATACACACCACAACAAAATGGAGTGGTTGAGAGAAAGAATCGACATCTTATGGAGGTTGCCAGAAGCAAGATGTTTCATACAAATGTCCCAAAGAGATTTTGGGGTGATGTTATGGTTTCCGCATGCTATCTGATCAACAGAATACCTAAAAAAGTTCTCCATGATGTCTCACCTTATGAGGTACTAAAAAAAACTCGACCCTCTATTGATCACTTGCGTGTGTTTGGGTATCTTTGCTTTGTCTTTATTCCAGAAGAACAAAGAAATAAACTTGAAGCCAAGAGTGTCAAAGCAATATTCATTGGTTATTCAGTTAACCGGAAGGGATACAAGTGCTATGTTCCAGAGACTAGAAGGGTGATGGTCTCAAGGGATGTCAAATTTGTAGGATCTAAAGGGTACTATGATGACAAAAGTTGGGATAATCTAAAGGATCTCTCCCATGCACCCTCAGACAGAGCAAACAACCTGAGAATCATCCTGGAGAGTCTTGGTATTAGCCAACCTAAGGCAAGGGAGGGGACAAAGGAAATTCCTACTCAAGAAGCTGGAACAGTTGAAAATCAAACCCATCTTGATCATGAGGGGGGAAACCAACCAGAACCAGAATAGAGAATTCATCATGAAGGTTCTGAAGTTCATGATCAACATGGTTCAGAGGGAAACCAAAACCAGAAACCACCTCAATCTCAAACCTATGAAGATGAGGAGACAAGTGAAGATCAAGTGCAGCCATTAAGAAGAAGCAATAGGATCAGGAGAGACCCATCCAATTTGTTGAACACAAGGGTGTACTACAATGCCAATACATTAGCCCATCCAATCCAAGTTGTATGCTCCCAAGAACATTATCCCGAGGAACATCAAGCCTTCATGAGTAACTTGGATCAGGAATACATACCAAGATCATATGAAGAAGTCGTGGAGGATGAGGAATGGAAGGAATCTGTTGGCCATGAAACCAAGGCTATGATTGACAATGATACCTGGTATGAAGATGAACTTCCAAAAGGCAAGAGGGCAGTAACAAGTAGATGGATCTTCACCATCAAGTACCTAGCAAATGGAAAACCAGAAAGGAAGAAGACAAGACTGGTTGCAAGGGGATTCACTCAAACCTATGGAGAAGATTACCTTCATACCTTTGCACCAGTAGCAAAGTTTCACACCATCAGAATCATTCTCTCACTTGCTACAAACTTGGAATGGGATTTCTGGCAAATAGATGTGAAGAATGCATTTCTTCAAGGGGAACTAGAAGATGAAGTCTACATGAGGCCTTCTCCTGGACTGGAACACTTAGTGAAACCAGGAAATGTGTTGAGAGTCAAGAAGGCTATCTATGGACTAAAGCAATCACCAAGGGCCTGGTACCATAAGCTCAGCACCACCCTATTTGGAAAGGGGTTTAAACGATCTGAGGCAGACCACACTCTATTCACCCTCACCAGACAACAAGGTATAGTAGTCATCCTTGTGTATGTTGATGATATCATCATCACATGGAGTGACAAAGAAGGTATACAAACTACTAAAGCTTACTTGAAATCTGGGTGAGCTAAAGTACTTCCTTGGAATTGAAGTATGTCACTCTAAAGAGGGGCTCTTCTTATCCCAAAGGAAGTACACATTTGATCTGTTGGATGGAGCAGGTATGCTTGGACAAAAATCAGCCAAGACTCCTTTGGAAGATGGTTACAAGATCTTACGTGAGGGGGAGTATGAAGACACACCATTTGATGATCCAAAGCAATAGAGAAGACTAGTGGGTAAGCTTATCTATTTAACCATTACCAGACCTAATATTTTCTTTGCTGTGAACCAGGTGATCCAGCATATGCAAGTGCCAAAGGTTCATCACTGGAAAATGGTGGAAAGAATACTCAGATATCTCAGGGCAGCTCCTGGACAAGGAGTATAAATGCGCTGTAATGGCAACACAGAAGTGGTTGGCTATTGTGACGCTGATTGGGCAGGATACAGGAATGATAGGAAATCAACCACAGGCTATTGCACCTTCATAGAAGGCAATCTGGTCACATGGAAAAGCAAGAAGCAAAAGGTGGTCTCATGTTCAAGTGCTGAAGCAGAGTATAGAGCCATGAGGAAGCTGACAAACGAGTTGGTGTGGATAAAAGGACTTCTCAAAGACTTGGGGATATAGATCACTAATCCAATCACCATGCATTGTGACAACCAAACTGCTATCCATATAGCCTCAAACTTAGTATTTCATTAGAGAACTAAACACATTGAGGTGGACTGCCACAAAGTGAGACAAATGATAATCCAAGGGGTCATTCGGCCTTGCTATACAAGGAGTGAAGATCAGTTAGCTGACATCTTCACCCAAGCTGCAAGTACTAAGGTGTGTAAGTCCATCTATCCCAAGCTTGGACTCATTGACATTACCCAGCTATGTTTTTATCCCAATGGGTTTTGCATACTAAGGTTTTAATGAGGGAAGTCTTCATAGTTTCCAAGCTTGATCAAAACTTATGGTCAATCTTGAGGGGTAGTATTGACATGAAGACATTAATAACAAGAAGAGATTAAGAGAATTTGCTTGGTCAGTACTTGTTAGTATCTTAAATCAAGCTTGAGGAAGAGAGAGATCTCGAAAATGTTTCACCATTATGCTTTATCCATTGGATAATAACTCTCTCTTAATGGAGCATCTCTTTGACAAATGGACAAAATGTTTTGATCCTTTGGTTTCATTGTTGTCTAAGCCTTAAAAAACACTTGTTCATGTGTTCTTCTGATGGTTCTGTTATTGCAAGCCCTGGAAAACATCAGTTCATGAGTTATTCCAGTGGCACAAGTCTAAGATCAGTGGATAATATTGACATGAAGACATTAATAACAAGAAGAGATCAAGAGAAGAAGACTCAATGAAGACTTGAAGAAGACTCTTGAAGAAGACTCAATGAAGACTTGAAGAAGACTCAATGAAGACTTGAAGAAGACTCGATGAGGACTTGTAAAAAGACTCAGTGAGGTCTTGAAGAAGACTTGGTGAGGACTTCAAGGCAGTTTGACATTCAAATCTAGATCTGTTGGAAAAGAGCTGTCATGCACTTATTTTCCTCTCTATCTCTCTCTTCTCTTTGTCTTTAAATATATTATTAGCAACAAAGAACTAAATTAAGGAGATAGAAACTCCTCTATTCTCTCGTCCAGAAACACTTTTCTTACTCTCTCTCCTAACATTTTCGAATCAAACTCACACTCTCTCTCTCTCCTGTTCTTCCTTGTTCTTCATACTGTTCTTCAACACACTTACAGATAAATTGATTGTCCAATGGTCCATTGTGTTTGAGCTACTAAAGCACCAAACTCTTGATGAGTATTGGATGCTCCTGGCTGCCAATGCTTCCGCAAAACTAAAGAAAACAGAGCAAAACTCAAGAAAACAGAGCAAAACTCTGTCCATTAGAACTCTTGAGAAAATTCTCTTTTTCAATTCTCTTTTCTCTCATTCTCTAATTCTCCAGGTTACTTATTCTCCATCATTCTCCCATTGCTTGTTTGAAATGTGTTTTAAAGACCAAACTTGGTGAAAACACATGATCTGATCTCTTGTTGTCTACTGATGCTTGTCTTAGTGTTTGTTAATAAGCTTCCCATGTTGATCAGAGCCTACACATGGTGTATATTCCTGACCATGGAGATTGCCCACTGCCCATCAAAAATTTGGACACTGATTGTGTCCATTAACTCCCAAGATGGTTGAGAGGAGGAATGGAGCAGTGGAGAGATTGCTCAAAATTGACTTACCTTATGCCAAGAGGGTGGACAGGAAGTACATTTAAGAGAAAAGGCCACAATTCAAACCAAGAGGGCTGTGGTCTCAGGGCATTGGTGATGATCATTGGCTCTCATCTTCCAAGCTTGACCACATAGTCTCATTCTCAGGTCAAGCTTGAGGAGGGATGTTAATATGAGAAGCAATTGTCCATCTTCTTATGCAAGGGAAGTACCTAAAACTATAGTTATTTTTGGTTGAATAGGTTTGCCCCTTGAGAATTGATGCAAGTGTGTGTGTGAATTGTTTGAATCAGGTACTTGGAGCTCATGAGAAGAGTCTGGTCGTGGATCAAACCCTTTGATGATGGCAGGATGTCAGAAGAAATGGGGAGACAAAGAACCACCTACATAGAGAGTTCCAAGCAGTTTTGTGTGTGAAGCAAGGAAGGCATTGGTGCCTGCTTGCCATTGTAAGGCCATGATCCAGGGTTTATGAGTCCCTAAACGTGATCTTAAGACTCATAAACCCACTGGCCAATCCCTAGGGTGAGAGTAGTTGCACTCTTTTCCCTAAGTGATGGTCTTACCCCATGAGGTTTTCCACTCTTAGGTTTTTGATGAGGCAAATACTCTCATTTCCAAGCTTGCCCAAGGATCTCCTATGGTCAACCTTGAGGGGGAGTGTTGAAATGAAGAAGAGAATAACCAGAAGAAAACGTTCATGATCAAAGGAGAGTTCATCTAGAGAAGCTAATTTGGTTATGTCCGTACAAACTTTCTCCACAAGCTACCATCTTGACCTAACTTACCTTGCAAGACAAGAAAGGAGTTTGGGAGACTGAATATGGACGTTGGGAACCACTGAGAATTCAAGGAAACCTGTTTGAATTTGAATAAGAGAGGCTGGCTTGAATTAGACAAGAAGAAGTCACATGGGTTTCTTTGGAGAAGCAACTGAACCTGTCACTTTCACCCAAGCAGGCTGTGCAGCCTCTCTCCTGTCCCTTTCTCCTCATCTGGTTGTGCCTCCCCTTGTCCATATCCTCCTGGCCTCTTCCATTTCTCCACTATATTAGTTGTTTAGTCTTTCTCTAATTTAGTAATTGTTAATTGTAAATGATTATCTATTTAACACCTTCACCCTCACTTGTAACATTTACTAGAATCAATAGACAAGTTTCTCTCTCTCTAAGCTCCTGCCTCTCTGTCTCTTGCTTGTGTCTAAACAATATTCACAGTGTAAGGAGTTAAGCATTAGGGTTTAGAGGCTGCCTTAACTCTATCTCTCTTAAGGCAGCCTAATACTTGTCAACTCACTTTACACTCTTCTTTGTCTACTGTCTTAAACTCTAGCTTACTGATTCTAAATCCCATTCATCTAAGTACACAAACTCTAAGTGTTGTGTTACTTCTCAAGGATTAGATTTATACTAGAGAGTTTCTGCTTCACAAAACTAGTTTACTGTCTTGGATTCTTGGTTATATAGTAAGCTCTGTATGAGGATTGAATCACAAGTTGGTTGTCTCTTCCTTTAAATGGTGAGTTCATGTTGTATGGTTGAAGAGGATTCAGTTACAAGTTAACTGAATACTCTCTTGACATGAGACAAACACTCATGAATTCCAAGAAGAACTACACTAAGAACAAATTACTGAATAGTTTAGACTGATTTAGAAGTGAATGGGTAAGCAATGATCTGCCTTTAGGCAGACCCAAAACGTGTAACTTTATCTCTCTACATTGTGAATGATTTGCAAAACACTTAGTAAAGTAGATGGAGCTACACGGATTATATAAAAGCTTATCTCTTATTTCTTGTGTTCAATTACAATGATTTGCCTCTCTATTTATAGAGAAGAAGCTTAGACACAGCAACAAATGGAGAAAGGGACAGCAAGAGAGAGTAATAATAAACAATGATATTAGTAAGCTGCCAAGGAGGAAGAACCCAAGGAGGAAGAGGACAAGAGGTTGCTGCTAATGTGTTGGCGAGATGGAGACAACTCCCAACAGCTATTTTCTTAAGCCACATGTGATCTTTCTTTAAATTCAAAATGAAGTTCTTGGCGCCAACACCTTTCTTCTTCTTTCTTGCACGAGATCAACATCCCTATTCTTGCACATTGGTCTTGATTCTTTTGCACAAACTCTGCACATAAAATTATCTTGACCCTAACTTTGTACGGAGGGATCTTTGGTGATTTAAGGTTGTTCCGGACTTTGCACATTCATGATCTTCCTAGTGCAAATCTTGTGCATTGTTTCTTTTACACAATCTTTGCACATGGCTCCTTGATCATTCTCAGCTTGCTGGCTTCTTTCCTTGTTGCACAAGTCTTGAATACTTGCAACACACTTCATGACTCTATAGCCTCCTTCTCTTAAGTACGCACGCCTTATCTTTGCACAATCTTTGTCTTGGCCGTGTGTTTTCTCCACTGCGGCTTCCTCATGGCATGGATAGCTTCTTCTACCTCAGTTTGGTGTGGAGATTCTTGGCTTTGAATTTCTTTGTTTGGCCTTCACATATCCTTTTCTTGATACACTCTAATAGTACGTGGTAAATGTAACTTCTGGTCGAGTTACATTTACCTCGGTAACTTTCGACATTGATCATCTGGGTCGACCATGGTACGACCTTGTACGGCCTTTCTGTATGGGCTTGTACGAACATCCCAAATCCAAACCTTCTCTATTCCTTCAGTCTTCCTCTATCAATTAAACCCCTCTCTTCAACACTCCCGCTCAAGCTTGACCAAGGGAACCGGTTAGGTTGGATGCCATGAGATCTCCCTCATTAAAAACCTTGTCAAAGAAAACCCACCTTAGGGATAAAACCTCAACAAGGAAAAGAGTAAAGACCCCATGGCAAAGGGATCAATCTTTTTTAGTGAGGTCTCTAACACGTTCCTAGGATGCTTCTATGGATTGATTGGGATAGATCCTTGTTTAAACGAGTCAAGGACTCAAGTTTACCAAGGGGATGGATCGTATGGTGACACAAGAGGCTGCGGATAGGCTTCTTGATACTCCTAGGTTCTAGATCGGATATGACACACCGAGATAGGACCCTTAGACACTGGATATTATTTACCAGCAAAACTCTCTCACTCGACAAGGCAAGGAAAAGAGAAGACAAAAGATTTTTCATAAAAGATAACTTGTTCTTTTCAAGGTTTTTGGACAACAATATATACACACTTGTACACGCACAAGCCCTAGTAGACGAAGAGACAAAGGGAACACGCTCCCTTGTGTTTAAAACATAACATAAAAACCTTAGTCTAAAATAACCTAAGATAGAAATGTGATCGGTCCTTATATGCATACATATCATGGATATACTAATATATATCTACTAGGTGATTTGTGAAGCAAACTAAGGCCTCATTAAAAACCTATCTTTAAAAACCCATTGGGACAAAACCAAAGGTAGGGAAAAGAGCACACTTAGGTCGCTTGCCTAGTTGATGATCAGGTTGGTAAAAGAATAGCTTGAATGGTAGTGAATGTGTCTTGGTTGATCAAGATGTCGACTACGACAATCTTCTTTTATTAATGACATCTTAAGTAATCCTCCAATAGCTTCATTGAGCTTTTTTGATCTGGAACGAGTCATAGACCCTTCTGGAATGGACAAGGCATCTTTATCAATTGGTTTGTCCATCAGCTCATCATCTCCATTAGTTGGATGGTCCATGATCACATCATCCCCTCCAACTTGAAAAATATTTGTTCTCAAATGTGGATCATCTATAGCAAAAGGGATCAAGTCAGTAACGTTGAAGCTATAACTCACATCATACTTACCTTGGAGATCCAGCTTGTAGGCATTGTTGCTGATCTTCTTTATGACCTCAAAAGGTCCATCGACTCGCGGCATCAGCATAGATTTCCTTTCATTTGGAAATCTTTCTTTCCATAGACGAAACCCATACTTGGTCACCAACTATAAGCACCTTCTCACGTTTTCCTTTGTTGGCATCTTTGACATACTGCTTTGTATTATCTTCAATGTTGCGTCTAGCTTGCTCATGAATCTGTTGTACCATCTCAGCCTTCTTCTTGCCATCCAGACTAACTCTTTCACACTCAGGTAAAGGCATTAGATCCAAAGGAGAGGTGGGATTGAACCCATAAACAATTTCAAATGGTGAAAACTTAGAAGCAGAATGCATAGCATGATTGTATGCAAATTCACAATGAGGCAAATAGTCTTCCCATGATTTCAAGTTCTTTTTGATGAATGCACGTAAGAGAGTTCCTAGTGTCCTATTAACTACTTCAGTCTGTCCATCAGTTTGTGGATGGCAAGTAGTAGAAAATAACAACTTAGTGCCTAGCTTAGACCAAAGGGTCTTCCAAAAATAACTTAAAAATTTAGCATCTCTATCTGACACTATAGTTCTAGGCATGCCATGCAAATGAACTATCTCCTTAAAGAACAAGTTAGCTACGTGCAATGCATCATCAGTCTTATGGCAAGCAATGAAATGTGCCATTTTTGAAAACCTATCTACCACAACAAAGATAGAATCCTTTCCAGTCGTTCTAGGCAGTCCTACAATGAAGTCCATAGAGATATCATTCCATGGATGATAAGGAATGGGTAATGGAGTGTACAAACCATGAGATTGGACCTTAGAGTTAGCTTTTTGCACGTTTCACATCTTCCACATATTCGTTCAACATCTCTCTTCATGTGTTTCCAAAAGAAGTGATCATGCAAGACTTTAAGAGTTTTGGCAATTCCAAAGTAATGTCCAGCAGCATATTTTTCACAAGACTTGTATGTATCCCCAAAATATTTGTCAGTTTCATACATACCTTTGAGTTGTTCAAATCCTAATAGCTTAGCATCAAGAGTGTTCGAGAGTACATACCTTCGTGATAATGCATCAGCAACTATGTTTTCTTTACCTTGTTTATACTTGATGACATAAGGGAAAGTCTCAATGAATTCCACCCACCTTACATGTCTCTTGCTAAGCTTGCTTTGTCCTTTTAGATACTTGAGGGACTCATGATCCGTGTGGATCACAAATTCTTTGGGCCAGAGGTAATGCTGCCATGTTTGTAAAGCTCTTACTAATGCATACAACTCCTTGTCATAGGTGGCATAGTTGAGAGTTGCTCCTCCAAGTTTTTCACTAATGTAGGCAATAGGTCTCCTTTCCTACATCAAGATAGCACCAATACCAATTCCTGAGGCATCACATTCTTTTCAAAAGTTTTCGTAAAGTCAGGAAGTATAAGAAGGGGTGATTGTGTAAGCTTCTCTTTTAGGCATTGGAAAGCCTTCTCTTGTGCTTCTCCCCACTTGAATCCGACATCCTTCTTTATTACTTCAGTTAAGGGGGCTGGTATGGTGCTAAAGTTTTTGACAAAATGCCTATAAAAGCCAGCAAGTCCATGGAAACTCCTCACTTCACCTACTGTCTTAGGACTTGGCCATTCTTGAATTGCTTTCACCTTCTCCTGGTTGACCTTTACTCCATCTGCATTCACAACAAAGCCTAGGAAGACCAAGTTATCTGTACAGAAAGTGCACTTCTTTATGTTAGCAAAAAGCTTTTCCTTTCACAAAACATTAAGAACGACTTTCAGATGATCTATATGCTCTTCTAGACATTTGCTATAGACAAGGATATCATCAAATTACACTACTAAAAATATTCCAATAAAGGACCTAACGATATGATTAATTAGCCTCATGAATGTGCTAGGTGCATTTGTCAAACCGAATGGCATAACTAACAACTCATAAAACCCATGCTTTGTTTTAAATGCAGCCTTCCTTTCGTCTCTTTCTTTCATCCTAATTTGATGATATCCACTCTTTAAATCTATCTTAGAGAAAATGCAACAACCATGTAATTCATCAAGCATATCATCTAATCTAGGAATAGAGTGTTGATACTTCACTATGATGTTGTTGATTGCTCTACAATCAACACACATTCGCCAACTCCCATCCTTCTTTGGCACAAGAAGAACTGGAACTGCACATGGGCTCAAGCTTTCTTGGATGTGGCCCTTCTCCATCAGTTCTTCTACTTGCCTTTGCATTGTTAAAATAAAGAAAGGAAAGACCAGAGAAGAATCTGGTTGATGATTTAAAAAGAGTTCAACAAGAGAAGCCAATTTGGTTATGTCCGTACAGACTTGCACCACAAGCAATCATCTTGACCTAACTTACCTTGCAAGGCAAGAAAAGAAGTGAGAAGGCTTAAGGGACGTTGCTAAGCTCCAGAAAACATATGCCACTCAGTTTGAATTGAAAAGGAGGGATCTGGTTTGAACTTAGCAAGAAAGATCACATGTGGTGCATAAAGACAAGAGCAGACATGTCACTATCAACCTAAGGAGGCTGTGCTCTCCTCCTGTCACTTTCTACTCCTCCTAGACGAGTCAGACCTTGGCTGTATCTCTTTTGGAATTTTCTCATTCCTTACATAATTATTAGTTTATGTTTCCTTGTTTTAGTAATTATTTAATGTTGTCTATTGCCTATTTAAAGGCTGCTTCATCTCTTGTAATACTAATCAGAATCAATAGACAAGTTTCTCTCTCTAATTTCTTGTGCTCTCTCCCCCTCGCTTATGTCTAAACAATGTTCACTATGTAAGGAGTTAAGTATTATGGTTTAGAGGCTGCCTTAGCTCTTTCTCTCATAAGGGAGCCTAATACTTGTCAAACTCACTCTAAACTCTTCTTTATCTACTTCTTAAACTCTAGATTACTGATTCTAAATCCTCTTCATCTTAGGTACACAAACTCAAAGTGTTGTTTTACTTCAGAAGAATAAATTCAAACTAGATATTCTTTGCCACACATAACCAGTTTGCTGTCTATGATCTTGGTTATAGTGTAGGCTGTTTAAGAGGATTAAACCACCAGTTGGTTGTCTCTTCCTTTGAATGGTGAGGTCCTGTTGTATGGTTGAAGAGGATTCAGTTATAAGTAACTGAATACTCTCTTGACATGAGACAAACATCCATGAATTCCAACATGGTATCAGAGCCTAGTTGCTCTTCGTTGGGAAAACTCACCCTATTCTCTGTTTTTTCTCGACTCAAATCCTTTCTCTCCCACTCTGATACAGTGTAAGCTTGGTCAATACTTGTTAGTTTCTTGAAATGAAGCTTCAGGAGAGGAAAGGATTCGAAAATGCTTCACCATTATGCTTCATCCATTTGATAATATCTTTCTCTTAATGGAGCATCTCTTTGACCAGTGGACAAACAATTTTGATCCATTGGTTTCATTGTAGTCTAAGCCAAAGGAAATACTTGTTCATGTGTTATTCTGATGGTTCTCTTGTTATAAGCTCTGGAAACATCAGTTCATGAGTTATTCCAGACGCACATGTCTATGATCAGTGGATAAATTAATTGTGCAATGGTCCATTGTGTTTCAGCTACTAAAGAACCATCAGCTACTAAAGAACCAACTCTTGATGAGTATTGGATGTTCATGGCTGTTATTCCTTCCACAAAACTCAAGAAAACAGACCAAAAATCTGTCCATTAGAACTCTTGAGCAAATGTCTATCTTCTATTTTCTATTCTCTATTCTCTCATTCTCTGATTCTCCAGGTTACTTATTCTCCATCACTCTCCCATTCTCTGGCTACTAATACTCTTCTTACATCATTCTCTACTCTCTACTTATTCTCTGGTTACTTATACTCTCTGGTTACTCAAATTTCTATTCTCACAAACTTGTTTAGAATCTACCTAACGGTGTTAAACTGTCTTGAAAGATTTGTCTTGCTTCTTCCCTTAGGAAAATTGATTGTGTTGTTGCCTGAATTCTTAGTCTTGATGATTAGGATTCAGAGAGTGTTTCTAGGATAGAATCATGAAGATACCTGTCCATTGCTTGTTTGAAATGTGTTTTAAAGATCAGACTTGGTGAAAACCATGATCTGATCTCTTGTTGTCTACGGATGCTTGTCTTAGTATTTGTTGACAGGCTGCCCATGTTGATCAGAGCCTACACTTGATGTATATTCCTGACCATGGAGATTTCCCAATGCCCATCAAAACTTTGGACACTGATTGTGCCCATTAACTCCCAAGATGGTTGAGAGGATGAATGGAGCAGTGGAGAGATTGCTCAGAAGTTACTTACATGATGCCAGGAGGGTGGACAGGAAGTAAACTCAAGGGAAAAGGCCATAATTGAAGCCAAGAGGGTTGTGGTCTCAAGGCATTGGTGATCATTTCTGGCTCTCATCTTCCAAGCTTGACCACATACTCTCATTATCAGGTCAAGCTTGAGGAGGGGTGTCAATATGAGAAGCCAGTGTCCATCTTCTTATGCAAGGGAAGTGCCTAAAACTATACTTATTCTTGTTTGAATAGGTTTTCCCCTTAAGAATTGATGCAAGTGTGTGTGCATTGTTTGAATCAGGTACTTTGATCTCATGAGAAGAGTCTGGTCGTGGATCAAACCCTTTGATGATGGCAAGATGTCAGAAGAAAGGGGGAGACAAAGAACCAGTCACATGGAGAGTTCCAAGCATTTTTGAGTTTGAAGCAAGGACGTCACTGGTGCTTGCTTACCATTGAAGTAAGGCCATGATCCAGGTTTATGAGTCTCTAAACTTGATCATAAGACTCATAAACCCACTGGCGAATCCCTAGGCTGAGGGTGGTTGCACTCTTTTTCCCTAAGTATGGTTTTATCCCAAAGAGGTTTCCATACTTAGGTTTTTAATGAGGCAAGTACTCTCAGTTCCAAGCTTACCCAAGGATCTCATGTGGTCAAGATTGAGGGGGAGTAATGACCAGAAGAAGAAGCTGGTTGATGATTTAAAGAGAGTTCATCAAGAGAAGCCAATTTGGTTATGTCCGTACAGACTTGCTCCACAAGCAATCTTCTTGACCTAACTTACCTTGCAAGGCAAGAAAAGAAGTGGGAAGGCTTAAGGGACGTTGCTAAGCTCCAGAAAACATATGCTACTCAGTTTGAATTCAAAAGGAGGGATCTGGTTTGAATTTAGCAAGAAAGATCACATGTGGTGCATAAAGACAAGAGCAGACCTTTCACTATCAACCTAAGGAGACTGTGCTCTCCTCCTGTCACTTTCTACTCCTCCTGGATGAGTCAGACCTTGACTGTATCTCTTTTGGCATGTTCTCATTCCTTACATAATTATTTATTTATGTTTTCTTGTTTTAGTAATAATTTAATGTTGTCTATTTCCTATTTAAAGGCTGCTTCATCTCTTGTAATACTAATCAGAATCAATAGACAAGTTTCTCTCTCTAATTTCGTGTGCTCTCTCTCCCTTGCTTGTGTCTAAAAAAAGTTCACAATGTAAGGAGTTAAGTATTATGGTTTAGAGGCTGCTTTAGATCTTTCTCTCATAAGGCAGCCTAATACTTGTCAAACTCACTATAAACTCTATCTATTTCTTAAACTCTAGATTACTGATTCTAAATCCTCTTCATCTTAGGTACACAAACTCAAAGTGTTGTGTTACTTCAGAAGAATAGATTCAAACTAGAGATTCTTTGCCACACATAACCAGTTTTCTGTCTAGGATCTTGGTTATAGTGTAGGCTGTTTAAGAGGATTAAACCACCAGTTGGTTGTCTTTACCTTTGAATGGTGAGGTCCTGTTGTATGGTTGAAAAGGATTCAGTTACAAGTTAACTGAATACTCTCTTGACATGAGACAAACACTCATGAATTCCAACATGCAATTCCTTAGTCTCCACTGGATTAATACTATAAGCTAGTTGGTTTGGAAGTGTGGAACAAGGGAAAAAGTCTGTTTGATGCTCATTCCCTCTTACTGGTGGGAGACCTATAGGACTATCTTCTGGAAAGACATCATCATACTCTTATAAAAGAGAGACAAGTTCACTCGGGTATGCCGGTGGGAGATCAGTGATGGTTAGTAGAGATTCCTTAAAAACAAGCAATAAAACAGGAATTTGTGAATAGAGCGTTCTTTTGATTTCTCCCTGCTTGGCATAGAAGTTATACCGCTTGTTTTGATCTGGTTTAAGATCGATCTCTCTCTTCTATTGGAGCTGAATTTGATCCTGTTGAACCTCTTTAGGAGTTAGAGGTACCAAGATAGTTTTCCACCATTTGAACTCAAAGGAATGCTTGTTGGTATAGCCATCATGTACCACACGCCTATCAGACTGCGAAGGCCGTCCAAGGAGAATGTGACTTGCTTCCTTGGTAACACATCACACAAGACTTCATCCTCATATTTTCCAATGGCTAGAGGCACCATCACTTGACTAGACACCTTCATCTCGCCTTCATCATTGAGCCATTGTAGCCGGTATGGTTTTGGATGCCTTTGAACTTTCAATCCCAACTTCTTTACCATTGTTTCACTAGCAACATTAACACAGCTTCCACCATCCACAATGAGAGTACAAACCTTTCCTTGCACCAACACCTTGTATAGAAAAGGTTCTCACGTTACTCAAGTTCCTGAGTCTTGGTTTGTAGGTTCAAGAGTCTTCTAGCCACCAACAATCTTCCTTTTACTGGTTCTTCTTCATACACTTTTTCAGACTGCTCATGATCATACTCAGATCTATAGTCCTCAAACTCATACTCTCCATTCAACAATAAGATCATGATTCGTTTGTTGGTGCACTCATTGGCATAGTGCCCTCTTCCTTGGCATTTGAAGCACTTGACATCCCTAGCTCTTGAAGTGGTAGGTTCGGCCATCCCTTTATCTTTTCCAAAGATGGCACTTGGTTTTTCTTCTTCTTTAGGATATGGATTACTCTCCTTAGTGTAGGCTGGTTTCTCTTCTTTAGGTGTTAGATACCTTGAAGCTCCATAGTTGGTACTAGAGTGTCCCTTCCTCTTGAGTTGTTGTGCCACAAGGATAGCTTTGTGCAACATCTCTTCTAGCTCAACATAGTGTTGCATCTCAACATTGTCTTGAATCTCTCGGTTGAGTCCTCCTAGAAACCGTGACATAGTGGCTTCTTTATATTCAGAAATTTTTGCTCTCAACGTAAGTAGCTCCATCTCTTGAAAGTACTCTTTTATGGTTCGTGATCCTTGGGTGAGTTTCCTTAGTTTCTGATGTAGATCACGGTGATAGTGACTTGGAACAAACCTTTTGTGCATGATGGATTTCATCTCTTGCCATGATTCAACTGGATACTCCTGGTTGCGTCTCCTAGTGGTTACCAATTGATCCCACCAGCTCAAGGCATAATCATAGAACTCAGTGTTTACTATTTGGATCTTTTGAGCTTGAGTATACTGTTGACAGTTAAAGACCAGATCGATATTCTTCTCCCATTCCAAATAATCATCCGGATCAGCCTTGCCATGGAAAGTGGGTATCTTCAGTTTTAGTCCAGAAAGTTCATCCCTTTGGTGTCTCCTACCATCATGATCACGCCTCTGCTTCCTCCTACTATCTCTAGAAGCAGAACTATGATAGCGTTCACAGTAGTTATCAGTCTCTTGAGAACTAGCATGTTCTTGTTGTGTTGGGTTTGTCCTTTCCCTTCTTGGCTCATTGCTATTGACTTGACCAGTAGCTTGTCTGATCTCTTGCATAAGTTCATCTCGCAACTCTTTCATGTTAGCCTTCACCAAATCTCCCATGGTTGAGATCATAGTCTGATTGAGTTGGTTGGTCATGGCTTCCATCAACAGCTTGTTCCTTCTCATAAGCATGGCTTCCTCATCTGATTCAATCCTCATTGTTACCTGGAACAAATCAAACACTCAACCAGTAAAGAGTTCCAACAAAACAATAGAAGGAAAAAAGTTTACTCAAACAAAAATTTTCAAACAAGAAACTTGATTAACAAGTAATGGAATTCAAATCGATAACTCACAAGATCCGATTTATGAACAGAAACAACCGATGGTTATAGCTTAACAAAGATCAGAGTTGTTCAGATTAAAGGATCAACTCGAATCACAACAAAAAATTTCACAACCCGGATCAACAAAGTTGTAACGTATAACACAAGGATTCGAAATTTTTTAAAGAAAACTGAGATAAAAAACTTGAAAATCGATCAACTTTAAGAAATCAATAAAAGATATAACAATTAAGGACACAAAAAAAGATAGATCAACCGATATTGCTGAAAGAAACAAGGATCAATCACAAGTACACTGGTAGATGAACCGATCAAAGAGTAGATCGATGAACAAACAATTAGCTTTCTTAGATTCAAAACTTAAACGTATATATCTAATCAATTCAACACACGAATAAGATCAGATCACTCGTTACAATCACCACAAAACACAAATCGATCAATAGTTTAAGAGAATATGAATAGATTAATTCGGAAACATAAAGGATAACGAGAACTCCCCTTCCAGAGATGCTCTGATACCACTTAATACGTTCATAGGATGCTTCTCTGGATTGATTGGGATAGATCCTTGTTTAAATGAGTCAAGGACTCAAGTTTACCAAGGGGATGCATCATATGGTGACACAAGAGGCTGCGGATAGGCTTCTTGATACTCCTAGGTTCTAGATCGGATATGACACACCGAGATAGGACCCTTAGACACTAGATATTACTCACCAGAAAAACTCTCTCACTCGACAAGGCCAGGAAAAAAAAAGACAAAGGATTATTGAGAAAAGATAACTTGTTCTCTTCAAGGTTTCCGAACAACAATATATAGAGACTTTTACACGCACAAGCCCTAGTAGACGAAGAGACAAAGGGAACAAGCTCCCTTGTGTTTAAAACATAACATAAAAACCATAGTCTAAAAATAACCTAAGATATAAATGTGGTCGGTCCTAATATGCATACATATCATGCATATACTAAGATACATCAACTAGGTGATTTGTGAAGCAAACTAAAGCCTCGTTAAAAACCTATCTTTTGAAAACCCATTGGGACAAAACCAAAGGTAAGGAAAGAGATCATACTTAGGTTGCTTGCCTAGTTGATGATCAGCTTGATAAAAGAGTAGCTTGAATGGTGGTGAGTGTGTCTTGGTTGATCAAGCTTTGACCAAGACAATCTTGTTGTATCAATGACATCTTAAGTAATCCTTCAATAGCTTCCTTGAGATTCTTTGATCTGGAACGAGTCATAGGCCCTTCTGGAATGGACAAGGCATCTTCATCAATTGGTTTGTCCATCAGCTCATCATCTCCATTAGTTGGCTGGTCCATGATCACATCAGTCTATGAGTCCAATTCTGGTGTGGATGGACTCAATAGTTTTCTGCCTGGCCGCCTTAGTGAACACATCGGCTAGTTGGTCTTCACTTCTGGTAAACCAAGGTAGGATGTCTCCAGATACAATCATTAGCCTCACCTTATGGCAATCAACTTCAATATGCTTCGTTCTTTCTTGTAACACCGAGTTGGAGGCAATGTGGATAGCTGCCTGGTTGTCACAATGCATGGCCATAGGTGTGGTCTGCTCAATTCCCAAGTGCTTCAGTATGCCTTTGATCCAAACCAGCTCGTTTGTAAGCTTCAACATTGCTCTATACTCAGCTTCAGCACTAGAGCAAGAGACCACCTTCTGCTTCTTGCTCTTCCAAGTAACCAGGTTCCCACCAATAAAGGTGCAATATCCTGTAGTCGACTTCCTATCCATCCTATCTCAAGCCCAATCCGCATCACAATACCCAACCACTTCAGTGCTCTCAATGCATCCCATCCAAACTCCTTGATCTGGTGATCCAACCATGTTCCAGTGATGTTCCTTTGAGCCTTGCATATGTTGACTTACCTGGTTCACAGCAAAACGTATATCAGGTCGGGTGATAGTCAAGTAAATCAACTTACCAACAAGCTTTATATAAGATTGGCATCTTGGAATGTTGGACTATCTTCTATCTCCCCCTCACGTGGAACTTTGTATCCATCCTCCAAGGGTGTCTTGACTGTCTTCCCTCCTTGTATACCTGCATCTTTCAAAATATCAAGTGTATACTTCCCTTGAGACAAAACCTTCCTTGGATCTACATATCTCTATTCCAAGGAAGTATTTCATCTCTCCTAAGTCTTTAATCTCAAACACAGATTTTAGATAATCTTTAGTAGTTTGGATACCTTCTTTGTCCCCTCCAGTGATGATGGTATGAGGGAGTATTAAGGGTGAAGAGAATGTGGTCGAGTTCGGATTTCTTGAAGCCTCTCCCATTCAAGGTGGTGCTCAACTTGTTGTACCACGCCCTTGGCGACTGTTTGAGACCATAGATAGCTTTCTTCAAACTTTGAACATTCCCTTCTTTTACCAATTGTTCTAGCCAAGGAGGAGGATACATGTAGACCTCATCTTCAAGTTCCCCTTGAAGAAATGCATTCTTCACATCCATCTGCCAAAGCCCCCACTTAAGGTTGACTGCCACTGATAACACTATCCTGATGGTGTGAAGCTTTTCAACCGGAGCAAAGGTATCTAGATAGTCCTCACCATAGGTTTGAGTAAACCCTCTTGCCACCAGTCTGGTCTTTCTCCTATCAATCTTCCCATTTGCAAGATAGTTGATTGTGAAGATCCACCTACTCGATACTGCCTTCTTCGCTCTTGGTAGTTCACTCTCATACCAAGTATAATTCTTGATCATTGCGGTTGCTTCAGCTCCCACTGAATCTCTCCATTCTTTGTCCTTCATTTGGTACGATCCTGACCAGCCTCAACCTGAAGGATTTGAAGATCAACAATGAATCAGCTAGGAGAGTGAGCAATGCACAATCTAATAGGCTGAATGGAAGGTTACACGGTCTGATCCAAGAGATGTTGAGTATAATGGAGATAAGGTTCATTCATGGTGCAACCTTTACTACACCAGGATTGGTCTTGGAATGGTCTGGGCGACATGGGAGAAAGAGGAAGAAACGACTAGCTAGTGAGCAACCAATGGAACATGGACAAGCATAGAGTATACAAGAGAGTTCATTGGACCTAAGCATTCTATGGACCAAGGGGAGTCTCTGCAACAGCCAATTGGACCAGAGATACATCAGGGACGAGTTGGGTTTCATCATAGACGTGCCTAAGAAGTTATTTGCTGAAGAAGGGCCATTCAAGCCCAAGAAGTGCAAAGATAAACCAGCTTGGTTTAAGTTGGTCGATTTCTTTAGCTTTGGTGTATATTTATGCTTGTAATCCCATTAGAGTTAGGTTTTCCTTTTCAGACTAGGGTTATTGTTTCATACACAATTTAGAAGTATGTTTTTGTTTTCCTTTTAGAGTTAGGATAAGGCTTTCTAGTTAGGGTTTTTTGTCTTGTCTTTATAAAGACAAAAGCAACACATATTGTAACTTACGCTTTCATTTAATAAAACCAGAGCTTTTTGCTTTCAAACTCGTCCCTTTAGGGACCTCCCTTCATTGTTCACATGGTGAACAAGTTTCTTTGTTACACAAGGTAGCATGAGCTTCCGTGATACATCCTAGACATGAGGCATGGTGCACCTGTGTCTCAGCAGTCGCTAAACAACTCTAGAGCAGTCCATAGCTCTATGGTAAAGATCACCCAATGTCCTGGAGCTTCTCAGGCTCAAGGATCCGCTCATCAACCCTCAAGTGTGATTGGGACGAGGTGTTTGTTGGACTTAAGAATAAAACAAAGATGGAGTTGATGAATAGACCAAGCAAATTAGGAGCAAACAGATCAAGCATCAGGAACAAGAAGATTGAATTTTTCCGTACAGTCTTGCTCCACAAGCAACTCATCTTGCCCTAAATTATCTTGCAAGGTAAGAAATGAGTTGGGGAGATTTAGTATGGACACTGGGAGCCTCCAGAAGTAAAGGGAATCAAGTTTGAATGGAAGTACTCACTTCTGGTTTGATTTGGACAAGAAGAAGTCACATGGGTGCTTTGGAGAAGCAGCTGGACCTGTCACTATCACACCAAGCTGAATGTGCCATTTCGTCCAGTCACTTTTCTTCCTCTGGACGTGCCAGACAGTCCATGCCACAGCCTGCTCCACACCAGTCTGCCCCAGCCAGTTCTGAACCTGCTCTGATCTCTCTTTCTCTACAAAATTAGTTATTTAAGTTTGCATGTTTTATTAGTAGTTTAATGTGTTTGTACGTCATGTGAGTGTCTTATAACTTGGCTATAAAGCACCAACATACAAGCCACGAAATTTCTAAAGAAAATTGAGTCTCCTCCTTCATTATTCTCTCTGGTTTATACACACATATTCTCTCTAAGTCTCATACACTCTCGCATACTCAGAAACTGTCTTAAACTCTCTATAATCTCTTATACTCTCTGAAGTGAGAGTTAAGTATCTCCTTCACAAAATATCCTATTCTATGGTTCCTAAACTCTCTCAGGTCTCTTACTCTCAGCTCACACAAGCTCACACTGAACCACACTCTCAAACACCCTCATTCTATGTCTTTCATACAATCTGTCTAGCAGACTTATTATCTTTGTTTCTTAACCATTCTTGTTACTATCTTCTCCAATTTTACTCTCCATCATACTATTACCATTTATCTCTATTCTCACATGGTATCAGAGTCTCAAAGCTCCTGAAGACCTATTCTTACTTCCACAAAATCTCTGTCAAAATCTGTCTACAAAATCTTCTTGGATACATCTCTTCATCCAATGGTCCAAGGTCTTCCAGGAGGGAAAAGACCACACCAGAACTCAAAATAAGAGAGTATACCAGTGTCTGAATTTAAGTAAGCCTCACCTTAGTTCAACAAGCTTCATCAAAGTTGTAGTTTCCAGTTCTTTCTTTTGCAAAACCAGTGAGTACATTCTCTTGTCCACTACTTTCCAAAATGGAGAGCACAACTAAAATGGCGACTCCAGACACTTCAAGGGGTCCAAACAAGAAAATAAACCACCTCTTCTTGTTAACAAGGCTGAAGAAAATCCATGGAGGAAACCATTCTTAGTGTTAAAATAAAGAAAGGAATGACCAGAAGAAGAAGCTGGTTCATTATTGAAAGAGAGTTCATCAAGAGAAGCCAATTTGGTTCTGTCGGTACAGACTTGCTCCACAAGCAACATCTTGACCTAACTTACCTTGCAAGGCACGAAAAGAGTGGGAAGGCTTAAGGGACGTTGATAACCTCCAGAAACCTAAGGATACTCAGTTTGAATTCAAAAGGAAGGATCTGGTTTGAATTAGGCAAAGAAAGTCACATGGGTGCATAAGGAGTTGTAGCAGGCCTGTCACTATCACCATGGAGACCACACCCTGCCTCCTGTCCCTTTTTTCTCTTCCTGGACGAGCCAGACCTTGGCTGTATCCCGTTTGGCCTCTTCTCATTCTCCATAGAATTATTTGTTTATGTTTTCATGTTTTAGTAATTGTTTAATCATGTGTATTGCCTATTTAAAGGCTTCTCCAACACTTGTAACATTTAACCTGAATCAATCCGAGTTTCTCTCTCTAAGTTCGTGTGTCTCTCTCTCTTTATTGTGTCTAAACAATATTCAAAATGTAAGGAGTTAAGCATTATGGTTTAGAGGCTGCCTTAACTCTATCTCTCTTAAGGCAGCCTAATACTTGTAAAACTCACTCTAAACTCTTCTTTATCTACTTTGTAAACTCTAGATTACTGATTCTAAATCTTCTTCATCTTAGATATACAAACTCAAAGTGTTGTGTTACTTCAGAAGGATAGATTCATACTAGAGATTTTCTGCTTCATATAACCAGTTTACTATCTAGGATTCTTGGTTATATAGTAAGTTGTGTATGAGGATTCAACCACAAGTTGGTTGTCTCTGATCTTTAATGGTGATTTCTTGTTGTATGGTTGAAGGGGATTCAGTCACAAGTTGAATGAATCACTTCTTACATGAGACAAACACTCATGAATTCCAACATGGTATCAGAGCTTTGTTGCTCTTCTTTGGGATCAAATTCACCTCTTTTCTCTCTGTTTTTTGAATAAATCCTTTCTCTCCCACTCTTATATTGGGTTAGCTTGGTCATTACATGTTAGTATCTTAAATCAAGCTTGAGGAAGGGAGAGATTTTGAAAATGCTTCACCATTATGCTTTATCCATTGGATAGTAGCTCTCTCTTAATGGAGCATCTCTTTGACCAGTGGACAAACTGTTTTGATCCATTGGTTTCATTGTTGTCTAAGCAGAAAACACTTGTTCATGTGTTATTCTGATCGTTCTCTTATTGAATGCCCTGGAAAACATCAGTTCATGAGTTCTTCCCGTGGCACAAGTCTAAGGTCAGTGGATAAATTGATTGTCCAATGGTCTATTATGTTTCAGCTACTAAAGCACCAAACTCTTGATGAGTATTGGATGCTCCTGGCTGCCAATGCTTCCACAAAACTCAAGAAAACAGAGCAAAACTCTGTCCATTAGAACTCTTGAGAAAATTCTCTTTTTCTATTCTCTATTCTCTCATACCCTAATTCTCCAGGTTACTTATTCTCCATCATTCTCCTATTCTCTGGCTACTAATACTCTGGTTACATCATTCTCTACTTTGTATATACTCTGGTTACTTATACTCTCTGGTTGCTTAAATCTCTATTCTCACAATCTTGTTCAGAATATGCCTAAGGTTGTTAAACTGTCTTGAAGTTAAGCTGTCTTGAAAGGATAGTCTTGCTTATGTCCTTAGGAAAATTGATTGTAATGTTGCCTGAATGCTTAGTCTTGTTGATTAGGATTGAGAGAGTGTTGCTAAGATAGGATCATGAAGATATCTGTCCATTGCTTGTTTGAAATGTGTTTTAAAGATCAGACTTGGTGATAACCCATGATTTGATCTCTTGTTGTCTACTGATTCTTGTCTTAGTGTTTGTTGACAGGCTGCCCATGTTGATCAGAGCCTACACATGATGTATATTCCTGACCATGGATATTGCCCACTACCCATCAACACTTTGGACACTGATTGTGTCCATTAACTCCCAAGATGATTGAGAGGATGAATGGAGCAGTGGAGAGATTGCTCAGAAGTGACTTACCTGATGCCAAGAGGGTTGACAGGAAGTGCACTAAAGAGAAAAGGCCACAATTCAAGCCCAGAGGGCTGTGGTATCAGGGCATTGGTGATCATCACTGGCTCTCATCTTCCAAGTTTGACCACATACTCTCATTGTCAGGTCAAGCTTAAGGAGGGGTGTTAATATAAGAAGCCAGTGTCCATCTTCTTATGCAAGGGAAGTACCTAAACTATACTTATTCTTGTTTAAAGAGGTTTGCCTCTTGAGAATTGATGCAAGTGTGTGTGCATTGTTTGAATCAGGTACTTGGAACTCATGAGAAGATTATGGTCGTGGATTATACCCTTTGATGGTGGCAGGATGTCAGAAGAAAGGGGGAGACAAAGAACCAGCCACATGGAGAGTTCCAAGCAGTTTTGAGTGTGAAGCAAGGAAGGCATTGGTGCCTGCTTGCCATTGAATTAAGGCCATGATCCAGGGTTTATGAGCCGAAAATTGATCATAAGACTCATAAACCCACTGGCCAATCCCTAGGCTGAGGGTCATTGCACTCTTTTTCCCTAAGTATGGTTTTATCCCAAGTGGTTTTCCATACTTAGGTTTTTAATGAGGCAAGTACTCTCAGTTCCAAGCTTGCCCAAGGATCTCCTATGGTCAAGCTTGAGGGGGAGTGTTAAAATAAAGAAAGGAAAACCAGAAGAAGAAGCTGGTTCATTATTGAAAGAGAGTTCATCAAGAGAAGCCAATTTTGTTCTGTCGGTACATACTTGCTCCACAAGCAACATCTTGACCTAACTTACCCTGCAAGGCAAGAAAAGATTGGGAAGGCTTAAGAGACGTTGATAACCTCCAGAAACCTAAGGATACTCAGTTTGAATTCAAAAGAAAGGATCTGGTTTGAATTAGGCAGAGAAAAGGGCATAAGGAGTTGTAGCAGACCTGTCACTATCACCATGGAGACCACACCCTGCCTCCTGTCCCTTTCTTCTCTTCCTGGACGAGCCAGACCTTGGCTGTATCCCCTTTGGTCTCTTCTCATTCTCTAAAGAATTATTTGTTTATGTTTTCATGTTTTAGTCATTGTTTAATCATGTGTATTGCTTATTTAAAGGCTTCTCCATCACTTGTAACATTTAACCTGAATCAATACAAGTTCCTCTCTCTAAATTCGTGTCTCTCTCTGTTTCTTGTGTCTAAGCAATATTCATAATGTAAGGAGTTAAGCATTATGGTTTAGAGGCTGCCTTAACTCTATCTCTCTTAAGGCAGCCTAATACTTGTAAAACTCACTCTAAACTCTTCTTTATCTACTTTTTAAACTCTTGATTACTGATTCTAAATCCTCTTCATCTTAGGTACACAAACTCAAAGTGTTGTGTTACTTTAGAAGGATAGATTCACACTAGAGATTTTCTGCTTCATATAACCAGTTTACTGTCTAGGATTCTTGGTTATATAGTTAGTTGTGTATGAGGATTCAACCACAAGTTGGTTGTCTCTGATCTTGAATGGTGAGTTCCTGTTGTATGGTTGTAGGGGATTCAGTCACAAGTTGAATGAATTACTCCTTACATGAGACAAACACTCATGAATTCCAACACTTAGAGCAAGGTCACTGAAGAAGCTTCAAAGCTAGGTTGTTCAAACAATTCTCTGGCCAACAAATCTGAAGCTCATTCTCTGACCACCAAAAACCACGACCAGCAAGAGGACATGAGGTGTTTGAAATGTGTACCTGACTTGAAGGAAGAAATCATTAAGAAGAGGTGTTGGATATACAATCTACACCTCAAACCATTTCAGTTTTACTAAGCCCCCATGGGCTGGAGGTTCAAGAAACCAGCTCAGGTTCTTGATAAGCTGTGCCTCCTTAAAATAAAGAGCAAGAAGCCCATGTGTTCAGAGCCTACAGAAGTACATTCCTGACAATGGAGAGATTGCCCACTGCCCAACAACACTTTGGACACTGATTGTGTCCATTAATTCCCAAGATGGTAGAGAGGATGATTTGTGCTGTGGAGAGGTTGCTCAAGAGGTCTTACCAGAATCCAAGAGGGTGAACAGGAGGTTTTGAAGGCCATCACTAAGCGAAGAGGGCTGCGGTCTCAAGGTGTTGGTGGTTATATTTGATCTCAACCCAATAAGAAGGCTAGATACCAGAAGCAAGGGAGAGACAAGCTGTGAAATTAGAAGAATGTTCAAGAGGAACCATTTGAAGTGTGAAGCAAGGAAAGGGTGTGCCTTACTTTCCAATAAAGATGTCCAAAATAAGACTGGATTGCTTGTACTCTTTTTTCCTATAAATAGGTTTTTAATGGGGCAAGTAATCTCAGTTCCAAGCTTGCCCAAAGATTCCTATGGTCAAGTTTGAGGGGGAGTGTTGGAATGAAGAATAAACAAAGATGAAGTTGATGGAGAGACCAAGCAAATCATGAGCAAACAAATCAAAAATTTGGAACAAGCAAATTTGAATTTGTCCGTACAATCTTGCTCCACAAGCAACTCATCTTGCCCTAACTTACCTTTCAAGGCAAGATATGAGTTGGGGAGACTTAATATGGACGTTGGGAGCCTCCATAAGGAAAGGGAATCAAGTTTGAATGGAAGTACTCACTTCTGGTTTTATTTAGACAAGAAGAAGTCACATGGGTGCCTTGGAGAAGTAGCTGGACCTGTCACTATCACACCAAGCTGAATGTGCACTTTTCCTCCAGTCATTTTCTCTTCCTCTGCACGTGCCAGACAGTCCATGCCACAGCCTGCTCCACACCAGTCTCCCCCAGCCAATCTGAACCTTCTATGATCTCTCTTTCTCTACAAAATTAGTTATTTAAGTTTTTATGTTTTATTAGTAGTTTAATGTGTTTTTATATCATGTGAGTGTCTTGTAACTTGGCTATAAAGCCCCAACATGTATGCCATGAAATGTCTAAGGAGAATTGAGCCTCCTCCTTCATTATTCTCTCCGGTGTATACTGTTAAGTTGAGGTATGTACATAGGGTTGAAGAGAAAGAAGGAAGAAAGGAGAAGGTTTTGGGTCGACCTTGTCCATACAGGCCGTACAAGGTCGACCAAAAGCACACGAACAAGATTTTACCATTCGGATAAAACCAAAGTAACCCGAATGCTTTACTTGGGAGGTAACCTTATCCACCCGTTGGAAAGGAAGAAGAGGGCCGCGTGGACAGGCATGCATGAGCTGGAAGGATCAGCATCTTGTCAAAGATGCTGATGTCATTTACTTGGCCAGGAAGCCTCAGTTTGAATTAGGCGCGCCCTTGGTCGACCACAGCCACATCTTTTCTCCCTTTGCTTTCTGAAAACCCTTGTAGCTTTCTCTATATATTGTAAGCCCGAGTGGAAGAATAAAGTATACAGTTCTCTCTAGTTTTCGAGTATCCATAATGTTCTTCATAGTCTTTCTCAGTCTCCCTTATACTTGACTCTAAATCGAGTATAGTCTCTCTCAAAACTGTTCTTAGTCTCTTTCTGGTTACATTTCTTTTAAGATATCAAAAGATCTTATGGTATCAGAGCCAGGTTCATCATAATCTGGGCTCGTGTTTATCAAGTTGAAGAAGATCAAGGTTTAAACTTTTTGAAGATCCAAGGTGGTTCTTTGTAGATCCGGGTAGAAGACTGAAGTTTGAAGCTTGTGTGGTGCAAAAGCTTGAGTCTTTCACGTTCTTACCTTCAAAGACTCAACCTTTCCACTCGTTTCTGGGTTCATCAGTGTTCTAAGATCTAGATATACTCGTTTCCAAGCTTTTGAAGTTAAGCTGGTTGAAGATGAAGAGTGTTAGCATGAAGGTTCCTGTTACTCTCAAGGGGAGTAACTATCTGTTGTCGTCTCGCCTAGTGAAGACTGATGTGGGAAGCAAGGGTCTATAGGGTAACATCACATCTGGTGAGGCTCTTAAGCTCATTACTCAAGAAGGTGAAGCTGCAATTGCCACAAATGAAGTGGAGAAATGGCAGCAAGAGGATATGATGGTGATGACACTTCTTCAAGGATCTCTTGAGACCTCTATCATGGAAGCTTATACCTACTGTGAAACTGCAAATGATCTATGGGATACCCTGAAGAAGGTGTATGGGATACCCTGAAGAAGGTGTATGGAAATATCTCAAACTTGATCCAGGTGTTTGAGGTGAAGAGAGCAATCAATGGGTTGATACAAGAAGATATGGAGTTTACTAAGCATCTTGGGAGGTTCCGAGCACTCTGGTATGAGCTAGGGATGCTGAGGCCAACCACGGTTGATCCTGATGTGTTGAAGGAGAGACATGAGCAAGACAAAGTCTTTGGAATCCTTCTCACCGTGAATCCAACTTACAACAGCCTCATCAAGCACATCTTGAGAGCTGAGAAGCTTTCATCTCTAGAAGATTTATGTGCACAGATACAAAAGGAAAAAGGCTCTATTGGGTTGTTTGAAGGTAAAGGAGAACTTACTTTGGCAAACCAAGCTGCGCAAACCAACCAGACTGAAGCTCCAATGGCAAAAAGGCTGCTTACAACAAGTACGAAGATAGGAGGTTAAATGGGAACTGTGATCACTGCAAGAAGCATGGCCACAAGAAGAGTCAATGCTGGATCCTCCACCCACATCTCAAAGATGGCTAAGTTCATGAAGGAGAGGGAATCTAGAGCTCACATCTCGGAGGACTCAAATGGTGTTGGTTCAAGAAAGACAAATGATGGTGATAAGAGGGAAGCAAGTGATGGAAAGTCTCTGGTTGCCTACACAGGAAGCACCAACATGAGCAATGATCAAGACTACATAAGGAGGTCTGACATTGAGGCCATCATCAAAATGCTTAAGGATAATGGTAACACCTTTGGCTACCTTAATGGGTATTCTCTTGGTGCTTCAATGATTGCTAGTAAGCTAGAGAATGTGAATAATTCCAGGACTGATAGAACTGGTAGGACAATAGAGAAAGGAAGTGATTGTCTAAGTTTTGCTTGTTCTATTCCTAAGGTTACTTGACACACTGCTAATAGCTTATCTAAACCATTGATAGTAGACTCACGTGCTTCTCATCACATGATAAGTGAGACCAATTTGATTAAAGATATTGAACCGGCCAATGGTCATGTTATGATTGCTAATGGTGATAAAATTCCTATTAGAGGAGTAGGTAACCTAAAACTATTTAGTAAGAACTCAAGAGCTTTATATATGCCTGAATTCACATCAAACCTCTTATCTGTTAAGAAGTGCACTACTGATTTGAATTGCAAGGTTATATTCAGTCCTAACGATGTTGAGTTTCAGGATATTGAGAGCCACAAGTTGATTGGAAAGGGAGTTACCAAAGGCGAGTTATATTTGCTTGAAGAGCTTGCTTATGTTTCTGATTTTATTTGTTCATTTAGGTCTGCTTCTTCTACTTTGAATAAGAACGCTTTGTGGCATGCTAGACTAGGACATCCTCATGTTAGAGCTTTGAACTTGATGTTACCAGGTGTTGTTTTTGAAAATAATGAGTGTGAAACTTGCATTTTAGGCAAGCATTGTAAGACTGTCTTTCCAAGTTCATCTATTGTTTATGAGAATTGCTTTGACTTGATTCATTCTGATGTTTGGACTGCACCTTGCATATGTGGAGATAATCATAAGTATTTTGTACCATTCATTGATGAAAAAATTCAAATACACCTGGTTAACACTTATTCCATCAAAAGATAGGGTCCTTGATGCATTTAAAAACTTTCAATCATATGTGACTAACCATTGTCATGCTAAGTTTAAAATCTTTAGATCAGATAATGGAGGGGAATACACCAGTTATGCGTTCAAGGATCACTTAGGTCAACATGGGATCCTACACCAAACCAGTTGTCCCTGCACTCCTCAGCAGAATGGAGTTGCTGAGAGGAAGAATCCCCATCTTATGGAGGTAGCAAGGTCCCTAATGTTTTAATCCAATGTACCAAAGAGGTTTTGGAGTGATGATGCGGCTACAACTTGTTATCTGATCAACTGCACACCTACAAAGGCATTGCAAGATCAAGCTCCTTTTGAGGTTGTAAACAAGTACAAGCCATCAGTAGAATACCTGAGGGTCTTTGGGTACTTGTGCTATGTACTGATTCCGGGGGAGATGAGAAACAAGTTGGAAGCTAAGAGTACAAAGGAAATGTCTATCGTCTATTCCACTACTCAAAAGGGATACAAGTGCTATGATCATGTGGCGAGAAGGGTTCTGGTGTCTAGGGATGTGAAGTTTATAGAAGAAAGGGGGTACTATGGAGGAAAATAATCAAGAAGAGTTGAAGGACCTTACCTCGGATAAGGCAGCAACTCTAAGAATCATCTTGGAAGGTCTTGGCATTGGAGTTACCAAGAACCCGAATGGAAATGGTCCAACAGGGACAAATGAAGCAAACCAGTCTCCCCACCTTGGTCATTAGGGGGGGAAACACTGAAGATCGGGAAGGTGGAAGCTCAGATAGTCGTGAAGAGTTTGATTCTGGTCAAAAAGAGTTTGACTGCCCAGAAGAAGAAGAAGATGGAAGCTCCGGTTCTCATGATCAAGATGGTGACACTCAAGAAGGTCAGAGGAGTTCCAGGTATCAAAAGGAGGAAGAGTCTGGAGATGGTGTAGTGTAACAGGAACAGCCATCTTAAGGATAAGAAGACCACCATCTGATTTGGTTCACACTAGGGTATACTACAATGCCCTAGCTGTAGAACACCCATCTCAGGTTGTGTGCTCGTTCACACAATATCCAGAAGAACATTGTGCCTTCATGGTCAGTCTGGACGAGAGTTACATACCAAGATCCTATGAGGAAGATGTTAAAGACAAGGAATGGAAGGAATCAGTTAGTGCTGAGGAAGATGCGATGATCAAAAATGATACTTGGTATGAAAGTGAGTTACCAAAAGGGAAGAAGGCAGCTTCCAGTAAATGGATCTTCACCATCAAATACTTGGCTAATGGGAAGATTTATAGGAGGAAGACCAGATTGGTTGCAAGAGGCTTTACCCAAATCTATAGAGAGGATTATGTTGACACCTTTGCACCAGTTGCAATGCTTCACACCATTAGGATCATCTTGTCACTTGCGGTTAATCTTGAGTGGGGTATTTGGCAAATGGATGTGAAGAATGCATTTCTCCAAGGATAACTTGAAGATGAAGTCTATATGCATCCTCCACCAGGTCAAGAACACTTAGTGAAGAAGGGAAATGTGCTAAGGATTAAGAAGGAAATCTATGGTCTAAAACAGTCCTTTAGAGCATGGTACAACAAGTTGAGCACTACTCTGAATGGAAAAGGGTTCAAGAAGTCTGAACTGGATCATACCTTATTCACCCTCTCGACCACATCAGGTATAGTAATCCTTCTTCTGTATGTTGATGATATCATCATCACAGGAAGTTACAAAGCTGGTATATAATCCACTAAGGATTTCCTTAAATCTGTTTTTGAAATTAAAGATTTGGGAGAGATGAAATACTTCCTTGGTATTGAGATATGTAGATCCAAGGAAGGATTATTTCTGGCCCAAAGAAAGTATGCACTCGATCTCTTGAAAGATGCAGGTAAGTATGGAGGAAAGACAGCCAAGATTCCATTAGAGGATTGACATAAGATTCCACGTGAGGGGGAGATTGAAGACAGCCGGCCATTCCATGATCCCAAGCTTTATAAGAAGCTTGTTGCTAAGTTGATTTATCTCACCATTACCCGACCTGATATCTGCTTTGCTGTGAACCAGGTGAGCCAACACATGCAAGTTCCAAAGGAACATCATTGGCACATGGTTGAGAGGATCTTGATGTATCTAAATGAGTCGCCAAACCTTGGAGTCTGGATGGGATGAAATAGAAGCACAGAAGTGGTGGGCTATTGTGATGCAGATTGGGCAGGAGATACGATGGATAGGAAGTCAACCACTGGATACTTCACCTTCATAGGTGGGAACTAGGTTACATGGAAGAGCAAGAAGCATGAGGTGGTCTCTTCTTCTAGTGCAGAAGCTGAGTATAGGGCAATGCTGAAGCTTACAAACGAGTTGGTGTGGATCAAAAGCATTCTAAAGCATATGGAGATAAACCACTCTACACCAATGACTATGCATTGTGATAACAAAGCCGCAATCCATATTGCGTCCAACTCAGTATTCCATGAAAGGACCAAGCACATTGAAGTCGAAGGCCACAAGGTGAGACAGATGATTGGGTTAGGAGTGATCTTGTCATGCTATACAAGGAGTGAGGATCAGTTGGCAGATGTGCTTACAAAGGCGGCTAGACAGAATACAATGGAGCCCATACATATGAGGTTGGGACTCATTGATCTAACCCAACTTAGCTAATCCCCTGCTTTGGGGTCTTTACTATTTTTCCCTCATCAAGGTTTTATCCCAAAAGGGTTTTCCTTGGTGAGGTTTTTAATGAGGAAGACCTCATAGCCTTCCAAGCTCGACTTGTTACTTATGGTCAAGCTTGAGGGTTAGTGTTAAGTTGAGGTATCTACATAGGGTTGAAGAGAAAGAAGGAAGAAAGGAGAAGGTTTTGGGTCGACCTTGTCCGTACAAGTCCGTACAGGCCGTACATGCCGTAAAGGCCATACAAGGTTGACCAAAACCATACTTCAAGCACTGACATAAGTATTCCCCACATGGTCTTCAAATCCTTGAAGTTGAAGCTAATCCAGGTCGCATCATCCTCTCCTCCTTTAAAATGATTTGTCCTCAAATCCAGTCCATCTAGAAAGATATAACCGTTCCCATGCTGCTCCAAATTTACTGTGCATCTAACCAGTGTGTTATTACTTCTCATGTGTTCTTTTGTGTTGTTCAGTACATCTAAGAACTTTTCTAGATCATCTGGTGGTCGAACTAACCCCTTATGATCGAAAATCAGCATATCTTGATCATCTCTCTCATTACCACGTTACCAGATCTTTGTATTTAGGCTAGATGGTTCTTTATGATCAGGTGGACGTGTAAATCAGCTCCCATACTCTTCTTTGAGGCTTGGGTTGTCTCTGACCATTCCAAACGTTTCCATGGTCCATCTCGAGTAATCCTGTCCAAACTTAGCAAATTGTTTTGGCTTTGGATGATGTGGCCACGTTTGCAAGTCCTTGGCTAAAGCATATAGCCACGCCTTGCTTTCCTTTCCCTTTACTTGACTGCTGTGTTGAAATACACTCCCCTCTCCTCTTTCAAAACGATTTGACCTCAAATCCTGTTCTTTAAGGATTATTGGCTCGTGTGTAGCAGTTACTTTCTGGACCAGGACGTTTTCAATGCTTGTAAGCCCTTGTGCCTCTCCTCCTGGTTCAAATACATGCTGTTGCAGCCCCTTGAAAAACCTCAGATGCTCCACAAGATTGAACTGAACACATACAAAAGGTTGGATTAGTAAATGACAAGAAAAAGATCTAATGAATCCACCTTGCTCAATCAAAGTCCTAAGTGACTCTTTATGAACTACAAGGGCCTCATCAAGCTCACTTTCTTCAGCCGTGATTAGGTAAATCACGTGATCACACATGGCTGGTAAACCCTCCTCTTGTTTTGATTCAATATCTTGCTCTTTCTCAGCCGGTTTTGCTGCAGTTTCTGCTTTCTTCTCTGCTGATTCCTTCTGGTAATAGCTTAGCTCATCAACTCTTGGTCGTGGGACTGACCTCTTTCGTTGATTTTTTAACAGTGCAGTGAGTGATTAAGCTATCATGTTACTGAGGTTTTTTCTGAACTATGTGCTCTGCAAATAGTCAAGATATGCTTGATGTAGTTGTGACTTTCTTTGTAGCTCACGACCATAGTAGGTATTTGACTCATCTCTGAGTGTCCCAACACGTTCTTTGGCTGATCTAGATTTGCTTTTCAACCGCTCCAAATCAGTTTGACCATAACTTTTAGCCACAAACATTTTCTTCATGACAGCCTTCATCTCATGCCAAGAAGAAACCTTTGAATCTCCAAAGCGTCTCCTCTTGTTAGAAAGCTGATACCACCAGTCAAGTGCATATCCATATAAACCAGCAGTTTCTAGCTGAACCTGCTTCTCTGCTGGGTACCTATGGTAGTTAAAACGAAATTCATATCCTTTTCCCATTCTAGATATGTATCTGGATCAAATTCTCCATAGAAGGGTGGAATCTGGAAAACTTTTTCTTCTCTTTGAAACAGCTCTCTTGTTGATAGTGTAGCTCAAATCAGTAGCAAAGACAAGATGAAAGAGAGCAAGTCCAAATTGCATGAATTGTTCAAAGACTTGCAGCTTTGGCCTCACCATCCTAGACCAAGACGACACATGATTCCTGGTGACATGAGGTCTAGGGAGAGCTTGTATTACACGCCCTCAATGGTACAAGAAAGGGTATCCAGAAAAGATAAGTTAAAAATCGAGTTCTTCACTCTATAATCTGACTTGATTTGGCTTGTAGGCAAGTGTTTAAATACCAGGGATGACCCAAGAGAGGAAAGGGACGGTCCTAGACTCCAGAGTGAGTATGGGGATCAATGTACAAGACCTCATGATAAGGAGAAACATGCTATACAATTCACTTTGTGTTTGGGTCAAGATTGGTTGAGAGGTGGCAGTAACTTACTTATCCTCAACCATATGGGACTGGTTCGACCACCAGAGTATGGAAGAGGGTACTTAGTCAGTCATGAGGAGCCAGCACCAGTTCTTGAGATGTTTTTTTGTGCTAAGAGTCTTCACAGCCAGAGCAGTGTATGAGAAGCAGGATATGAATGTGTTTATCTTTTAGGGTTCAGATTTGAGGATAAATCCTTTTAAAGGAGGAGTGGATGGTATGATCCTGACCAGCCTTAACCTGAGGGATTTGAAGATCAACAATGAATCAGCTAGGAGAGTGAGCAATTCACAATCTAGTAAGCTGAATGGAAGGTTACACGGTCTTATCCAAGAGATATTGAGTATAAAGGAGATAAGGTTCACTCATGGTACAACCTTAACTACACTTGGATGGGTCTTGGAATGGTCTGGGCGACATGAGAGAAACATGAAGAGACGACTAGCTAGTGAGCAACCAATGGAACATGGACAAGCAGAAAGTATACAAGAGAGTTCATTGGATTTGAGCATTCTATGGACCAAGGGGAGTCTCTGCAACAGCCAAATGGACCAGAGAGACATCAAGGACAAGTTACGTTTCATCATAGACGTGCCTAAGAAGTTATTTTCTGAAGTTCAAGCCCAAGAAATAGAAAGATAAACCAGCTTGGTTTAAGTTGGTCGATTTCTTTAGCTTTGGTTTATTTCTTTATGCTTATAATCCCATTAGAGTTAGGTTTTCCTTTTTAGACTAGGGTTATGGTTTCATAAACCAATTAGAAGTATGTTTTGGTTTTCCTTTTAGAGTTAGGATAAGGCTTTCTAGTTAGGTTTTTTGTCTTGTCTTTATAAAGCCAAAAGCAACACATATTGTAACTTACGCTTTCATTTAATAAAACCAGAGCTTTTGGCTTTCAAATTCGTCCTTTTAGGGCATCTCCAACAGCCCTTCATACCTTCATTTTTTTTGAAGGGTTTTTCACACCAACAGCCCTTTATCCCTTCAAATTTTAAAGGGGTGAATAGTATACCTTCAAATTTGAAGGTGCACTATTCACCCCTTCAAACACTATTTACTTTTCATTTTAGTCCTTCCATTTACATATGTTTGAAGATTAGGTACTTATTATTTCTTATGCCACATTTTACTATTATAATTAGATTTATACTAAAACATTATAATTATGGTCTTATAAAACTAACGAAGATATGCGTTTTCAACAATATTTAGGACATAATTTTCTGATAAAAAATAAAGAATTTCATGTATCACTTAAAAATGCATTGAAATGCATTGATTGAGCATATATAGGAGCATTACGGAAATAATCGTATTGATTAGTATTGTATTTTACATTTTATATATATTTTGTAATTTGAATTGTTTGTGTTTTATTATTAAATTTGCTTACTAATTATGTAAATACCATATATTAATATGTGTTTATTATTTATTCATTAAAATTTAGTGATCATAATTTATTATTAACAAAATTGAGGACTAAAGTGTAAAACATAAATTTATAAGAGAAAAGATTTGAAGGTCACCATTGGAGAACCACCCCTTCAACCCTTTATTTTAAAGGGGGACGCCACAAAAAATGAAGGGGCTTGTTGGAGATGCCCTTAGGGACCTCGCTTCATTGTTCACATGGTGAACAAGTGTCTTTATCACACAAGGTAGCGTGAGCTTCCGTGATACATCCTAGACATGAAGCCGGGTGCACCTGTGTCTCAGGAGTCGCTTAACAACTCTAGAGCAGTCCATAGCTCATTGGTGAAGATCACCCAACGTCCTGGAGCTTCTCAGGCTCAAAGATCCGCCCATAATCCCTCAAGTATGATTGGGACGAGGTCTTCCTATCCAAGGCCGTACCAATGTAACTATCATCAAGGTTTACCATGAAGACACAATGCTCTTCAGGATAGTGGGCGAGTGAGCAGGATACTTGGGCAGGATGTTCTACTGCCTGAGCATTATAGTAAACCCTAGTGTTTACCCAGTTGGTTAGAGGATTCCTGATCATAGTGCTCCTCCTTAGTTGTTGTTCAACTGCCGGTTCTTGATCTTGGTTCTAACCATTTCCTTCTTGCACTTGTCCTTCTCCATCTTCATTTACCATTTCTTCCTCTTGTTCCACACTTTGATCATGAGAACCTGAGTCCTCACCAACTTCTCCTTGGTAGTTCCCTTAAGGTTCATTAACCCCCTCATGGTCGAAGTGGGGAGCTTGATCTTCTTCATTGATTGTGGGGGGACCTTGTGGTTGTCCTCCTCCAGTCTTAGGATCCTGGGAGAAATTCATCCCAAGACACTCTAGTATTATCCTGAAGTTAGTCGCTTTATCAGAGGCAAGATCTTTCAGCTCTACCTGGTTCTTCTTTTCATAATACCCCCTTTCTTCAACAAACTTCATCTCCGTAGATACATACACTTTTCTGGTTATTGAGTCTTAACATTTATACCCTTTCTAAGTTGGCTAGTTCCCTATGAATATCCCATTAGTGGTCTTTGCTTCCAGCATGTTTCTCAACTCTCCTGGTCTAAGAACAAAGCATAGGCAACCAAACACCCGAAGGTGATCTAAGGTTGGTCTATACTTGTTCAAGACCTCAAATGGAGACTGGTTGTCAAGGATCCTCGTTGGTGTTCTATTGATGAGATAGCAAGCTGTTGACACTGCATCACTCGAAAACCTCTTTGGGAAATTCACCTGAAACATCATGGATCTTGCAACCTCCATGAGGTGTCTATTCTTCCTCTCGGCCACTCCATTTTGGTGAGGGGTGTAGGGACAACTTTTCTGGTGAAGTATGCCATGTTGAGATAGGTGTTGCTTGAAGGCTTGGCTAGTGTACTCCCCTCCCTTATCTGATCTAAAAATTTTCAACTTGGCATTAAACTGGTTAGTCACATAGTTTTGAAAATTTCTAAATGCATCAAGCACCCTATCTTTAGATGGGATCAAGGTTATCCAATTGTATTTAGACTTCTCATCTATGAATGTAACAAAATACTTGTGATTCTCCCTAGACAAGCAAGGTGCAGTCCAAACATCAGACTGAATCAAATCAAAGCAATGTTCATAGATGGTTGTAGATTTATGGAACACAATCATACAATCTTGCCTAAAATAAAAGCTTCACAATCATTATTCTCAAACACAACACCTGGAACCATTATGATTAAAGCTCTAAAATGAGGGTGTCCTAGTCTTGCATGCCACAAATCATTCTTATTTAAAACAGAAGCAGAAACAGAAGTAAACGAGAATCTATGATCAGGCACATAACTAAGCTCTTCAAGCATATAAAGATCTCCTTTGGTTAGTCCTTGGCCAATCAACCGATTGCTCTCAATATCCTGAAACTCCAAATCGTTAGGACTAAAGATAACATTGTAATTCATATCAGTAGTACACTTCTTGACTGAAAGGAAGTTTGAAGTAAACTCAGGCATATACAAAGCTCTAGACTCTTAGTTAAACAATTTCAACTTGCCTACACCTCTTATTGGTATCCTATCTCCATTAGCAATCATTACATGTCCATGAGCAGGTTCAATATCTCTAATAAGACTAGTATCACTAATCATATGATGAGATGCACCTGAATATACCATCAATGGTATATGAGATTTTGAGAGAATAAGAGTAACCGGGAAAGTCATCATCAACCGAGACCACAACAGGTAGTTTCCTCCACCTTTAAGAGTAACCGGGACAGTCATCATCACTTTTTTCCCTTCCATTCTTCAAACAAGAGTTAGAACCCAGAAAGCTTGAAACTTTGAATACGAAATGAATATGAAGAGAAACATAATCAAACGCTAGGATATGAGTAACCTGGCTCTGATACCATGAGATTTTGAGAGAATAAGAGAAGAATGAACGAATCTAAAAGAGAAATAGTGAAAAGAGTGAGAGATTAGGGAGGAGATTGCTTGATGTTCATAATGAACAATAGAGAAAGGGAGAGAGTAACTCGAAAAGTGTATATTGCTTAATGAAAGATCTGAGTCTCAGTTACAATATATAGAAAGATGCCTTTGGCATCTTGACTAGATACGTTGTCTTTCCAGCTCGAGCCAGCCTGTCTGGTCAAGCCTTATCCGCGAGCTTTTCCTTCTCTTTTTTTACCGCGTAAACACACCAAGTTAACTCTCCTTTACCATTTCACTCGTTCACCTTGGTTCCTTTTTTCTTTGTGACCCAAGCTTCTCTTCAACCTTGTACGGATATGTAGTTGTATGGCCAAGGTCCATCCGTACAACTTTGCCCTATTTTTGCACAAGACCAAAATGTGTTTTGGTCGAGTTTAAACATGTTTGGGTCGAGTGGTCTGTACAGTCTGTACGGTCCATACTGTCTGTACACTAGCCCTAACTTTGCACCAACCTTCTCTTGAACTCATTCCTTGGCATAAGACCCTAAAACTCCCTTTTTATTTACTTAGATCAACACTCCCCCTCAAGCTTGACCATGTGGAACAAGTCAAGCTTGGAATGCCATTAGATCTCCCTCATTAAAAACCTCACCAAAGGAAAACCCTTTTGGGATAAAAGCTTTGATGAGGGAAAAAGAGTGGAGACCCCTTAGCGAGTTGATTAGTTGCTTGGATTAAGGTCAATGAGTCCCAACCTATTGTGGATGGACTCAATAACCTTTTGTCTTGCTGCCTTGGTAAAGACATCTGCCAACTGATCCTCACTCCTTGTGTAACATGGCAAGATCTCCCCAAGACCAATCATCTGCCTACTTTGTGGCAGTCCACTTCAATATGCTTAGATCTCTCGTGGAAGACTGAGTTTGTTGCAATGTGGATGGACGCTTGATTGTCAGAATGCATGGTCATTGGTGTGGCTTGATAAACTCCTAAGTGCTTTAGTATCCCTTTGATCCACACCAACACATTTGTCAGCTTTAACATGGCCTTATACTCTGCCTCAACACTCGAACAAGAGAATACTTTCTGCTTCTTGCTCTTCCAATTAACAAGGTTCCCTCCAATGAAGGTGCAATAGCCTGTGGTTGACTTCCTACCAGCCCAGCCCTATCTCCTGCCCATTCCACATCACAGTTTCCCACAACTTCAGTGCTCTCATTACACCCCATCCAAACTCCTTGGCCTGGTGATCCGTTGAGGTAGCTTCGAATCCGTACCACCATCCTCCAGTGACGGTCTCTTGGCTCTTGCATATGCTGGCTCACCTTGTTCACAATAAAGCAAATATCAGGACCGATAATGGTCAAGTATATTAACTTACCAGCCATCCTCTTATAGAGTTTAGGATCTTCAAAGTATTGGTTGTTCTCAATCTCCCCCTCTCGTAGAATTTTGTACCCATCCTCCAATGGCATTTTGGATGTCTTCCCACCAAGTTTACCTGCATCTTTCAAGAGATCAAGAGTGTATTTCCTTTTGGACATGCAAAAGCCTTCCTTGGATCTACATATCTCAATTACAAGAAAGTATTTCATCTCCCCTAAGTCTTTGATTTCAAACACAGATTTTAGATTGTCTTTAGTGTCTTGTATACCTTCTTTTTCACTTCCAGTTATGATGATATCATCAATATGAACTAGAAGGACAATAATACCAGAGTTTGTAGTGAGACTGAAGAGGGTGTGATCTAACTCAGACTTCATGAAGCCTCGCCCATTCAAAGTAGTACTCAGCTTGTTGTACCAAGCTCTAGGCGACTGCTTTAGACCATATATAGGCTTCTTCAACCTCAGCACATTTCCTGGCTTCACAAGATTCTCAAGACCTGGTGGTGGTTTCATATAGACCTCATCTTAAAGTTCTCCTTGTATAAACGCATTCTTTACATCCATTTGTCTGAGATCCCACTTCAGATTGGTTGCCACTAATAGAGCAATCCGAATTGTATGGAGCTTAGCAACTGGAGCAAAGGTGTCTATGTAGTCTTCTCCATAGGTTTGAGTGAATCCTCTAGCCACCAGTCTTTTCTTCTTCCTATCTATCTTCCCATTTCACAGAACTTGATGGTGAATATCCATCTACTAGTTACTACTTTCTTCCCTTTGGGCAACTCACTTTCATACCATGTCTCATTCTTGATCATGGAATTAGCTTCATCAGCAACTGAGCTTCTCTATTCTTCATCCTTCATAGCTTCTTCATACGACCGTGGCACTTGACTTTCATCCAGGCAGGTATGAGAGCACAATGCTCTCTTGGGAACTCGGTAAAAGAACATACCACCTGAGTTGGGTGTGCTCCTGCTTGGGCATTTTAGTACACCAGAGTGTTGACCCATTTAGATGGATCTCTTCTCACCCTCATACTTCTCCTTAATGGTGGTGCTACTTCCACTGGTTCCTCATGTTCCTCATGACCTTCTTCTTCAGGTCCATTGTTTCCTTCACTTCCATCTTCATTTGCTGCCTAACCTTGATCATGATCTCCTAAGTGTTCCTCATCTTGACCCTCAACCTCAGGTTGATTTCCCCCTTCATGATCATGGTGAGTTTGATCTTCAGCTTCATGAGTGTTAGGCTCTTCTTGACTTCTCTTATCTTGGTTTGTATTGATCCCAAGACCTTCAAGTATAATCCGGAGACTAGCTGCCTTATCTGATGCTTGGGATAGATCCTTCAAATCATCCCAACTCTTCTCTTCATAGTACCCTCTATACTCCACAAACTTTACATCTCTAGAAACTAGAACTCGCCTCGTCTTTGGATCAAAACATTTTTAACCCTCTGGGTTGTTGAATACCCAATGAACATGGCCCTGTTGCTCTTTGGCTCCAGTTTGTTCCTCATTTCCCCTGGTACTAGCACAAAGCATAAGCAGCCGAATAACCTCAGATGGTTTAGATCTGGCTTCTCCTTATTCAGAACCTTAAAAGGAGCCTTGTCATCCAACACTCTAGTTGGTGTCCGTTTGACCAAATATCATGCATACATCACAGCATCAATCCAAAATCTTCTTGGAACGTTTGACTGGAACATGATCGACCTAGCAACCTCCATAAGGTGCATATTCTTCCTTTCAGCAACTCCATTTTTCTTAGGTGTGTAAGGGCAGCTCGTTTGATGAAGGATCCCATGTTGAGATAGGTGTTGCTTGAATGCTAGACTTGTGTACTGACCACCATTATCAGACCTGAAAATCTTTATCTTGGCATTATAGTGGTTAGCAACATCAGCTTGAAAGTTTCTAAATGCATAAAGCACCTTATTTTTAGTTTGAATAAGTGTTATCCATGTGTATTTCGATTTTTCATCAATGAATATTACAAAGTACTTTTAGTTTTCCCTAGATAAACAAGGAGAACTCCAAACATCTGAATGCACAAGATCAAACACTTTTCATAGAAAGTAGTTGATTTATGAAAGACTGTCTTATAATGCTTACCCAAGATACATGCTTCACATTCATTATTCTTATACATGACACCTGGTAACATTAAAGTTAGAGCTCTAACATGAGGGTGGCCTAATTTAGCATGCCATAATGCATCATAATTCAAAACATAAGTGGAACTAAACGAGTAACTAGAACTAGAGATGGGAGTAGTGTCTTCAAGCATGTAAAGGTCTTCTTTAGTTACTCCCTTTCCGATCAACTTATGGCTCTCAATATCCTGAAACTTCACATCATTAGGACTGAATATAACATTAAAATGCAAGTCAGTAGTACATTTCTTAACTGACAAGAGATTAGATGTGAATTCAGGCATATTAAAGGCTTTAGAATCCTTGTTAAACATTTTCAACTTGCCTATTCCTCTTATTGCTACTCTATCACCATTAGCAATCATTACATGACCATGAGCAGTGTCTATGTACTTTATAAGATTATCATCACTAATCATGTGGTGAGATGCTCCTGAATCAACAACTAGAGCTTTACTAGTGTTATGAGCATTATAGGAACAAGGCAAATCAAACTTATGTTCTAAATGATAAAGGTTCTTAAGCAAACTAGATGCAGCAGTATGAGAGTCATTTCCATTTTTCAAGTGATCAGTGATACTAGACAAACTATTAGCAGCAAAAGAGTACCCTAGAGGGTTACTAGATACATTACCATTCTCCTTTGAGGCTTTGATGAGGGCATCGATGTCTGACCTCCTGATCAGCTCATGCGCCATGCTCTTAAAGGGTGTGTGTTGAGAGGCGAAAGCCTTTACTTCTCCTTCAAGGATGGTTGAACAAGCTCCAGATGGACCAGCTTCACTTGTTTCTGTTGAGAGGTGGTCTCTTGCATCTCTATCCTTCATAAACGTAGCTGGCTTGAGGTGAGGATGGAGTATCCAGCATTGACTCCTCTTATGACCCGGCTTCTTGCCGTGATCACAGTTACCTCCAAACTTACTATCTTCACTACCTCTCCTTTCGTCCGGCCTGTAAATAGCTTTGTTAGCTTGAACAGCCTCTACCTTGTTAGCAAGGGATAGCTCCCCCTTACCACCAAACAAACCCAACGACCCTTCCTCTTTCTGGATTTGAGCACATACCTCCTCCAAAGTTGGAAGCTTTGAGGACGTGAGTATGTGTTTGATCAAATCGTTGAAGGCAGGATTCAGAGTCAATAGCAACCCAAACACCCGATCTTACTCACGCCTCTCCATGAGGATGTCTTGATCCGTTGTGTTTGGCCTAAGCATCTCTAGCTCGGACCACAAAGCCCTGAACTTATCCAAGTGTTTGGTTACTCAACCTCTTCTTGCGCAAGGGTGTTGATAGATCTCTTTAGCTCAAACACCCGGCTCAGATTGGAAATGTATCCATACAGCTTCTGGAGAGTATCCCATAGATCCTTTGGCGACTCACAGTATCTATTGGCTTCAAGGATAGATGCTTCAAGAGAACCTTGTATCATGGTTAGAACCGTCATGTCATCTTGGTCCCATTTCTGTTGATCCGCAAAAGAAAGTTCTCCTGAGCCTTCTCCTTTAGTAGCAACTGGTTTTGGAGCTCCATCTGAGATGTGACTCCATAAAATCTTGATCCCAACTGCAGTCTTCACCAACCGAGACCACAACAGGTAGTTTCCTCCACCTTTAAGAGTGACCGGGACAGTAATCATCACTTTTTTCCCTTCCATTCTTCAAACAACAGTTAAAACCTAGAAAGCTTGAAACGTTTAACACGAAATGAAGATGAAGAAAAACAGAATCAAACACTAGGATATGAGTAACCTGGCTCTGATACCATGAGATTGTGAGAGAATAAGAGAAGAATGGACGAATCTAAGAGAGAAAGAGTGGAAAGAGTGAGAGATTAGGGAGGAGATTCCTTGATTTTCATGATGAACAAGAGAGAAAGGGAGAGAGTAACTCGAAAAGTGTATATAGAGAGAGGCCTAATCTAGTCCACAAACGGTTAAAAGAGGTATGGTAACAAAGGCAGAGACGTGGACACACTAGGAGGAAAGGCGCGCCTGGTTTTTGAATGCTTGGCTGAGAAGTCAAGATGCCTTTGGCATCTTGACTAGATACCTTGCCTTTCCAGCTCGAGCCAGCCTGTCTGGTCAATCCTTATCTGCGAGCTCTTCCTTCTCTTTTTACCGGGTAAGCAAACCAAGTTAACTATCCTTTACCATTTCACTCGTTAACCTTGGTTCCTCCTTTCCTTGTGACCCAAGCTTCTCTTCAACCTTGTACGGATTGGGAGTTGTACGGCCAAGGTCCATCCGTACATTTCTCTATTTTTTCACAAGACCAAAATGTGTTTTGGTCGAGTTTAAACATGTTTGGGTCGAGTGGTCCGTACAGTCGGTCGTACAGTCCGTATGGTCCGTACTATCCGTACACTAGCCCTAGCTTTGCACCAACCTTCTCTTGAACTCATTCCTTAGTTTAAGACCCTTAAACCTCCCTTCTTTACTTACTCAGATCAACAGTTTAGACATTATGAGATTGACCAAGCATCCTAGATTGGGTGTAGGCACTATCAGTTTGTTCAACATTTCTAGCAATCTTGTATGCTCCAAATGAGAATACCCACTAACATTACCAAGAGTGTTACCATTATCCTTGAGAATTTTGATGAGAGCATCCATCTCAGATTGGCAGATGAACTCATGCTCGTTTGGTCGTGGCTGATGGGCAGTGTAGGACACCAAAGCCTTGCTCTCACGACCTTCTGTCTCATTAGCCCGGTTAGAAGTCCCAGCTCCGGCTTGATAACTTGTACCATAGGTGACATTTTCACGTTCCTCTCTCTCTTTCATGAACTTGGACGGCTTGAGGTGATGATGGAGTATCCAGCATTGGCTCTTCTTGTGTCCATGCCTCTTGCAATGATCACAGTTTCCCCCAAACCTCCTTTCTTCATAGTTTCCAGTAAACCTCCGGTCTTCATACTTGTGGGCTTTGTTGGCTTGAGGCACCTCGGCTTGATTAGCAAGAGTGAGCTCCCCCTTCCCTCCAAAGAGTCCCAAGGACCCTTGTTCCTTCTGGATCTGAGCACAAACTTCTTCAAGTGTTGGGAGCTTCTCGGATTTAAGGATGGGATTAATGTGATTGTTGTAGGTAGCATTGAGTGTGAGCAAGAGGCCAAAGACCTTGTCTTGTTCACATCTCTCATTAAGCTCATCCGGGTCCGTGCTACTTGGCCTCAGCATCTCAAGCTCAGACCATAAAGCTCGAAACTTTCCCAAGTGTTTGGTAAACTCCATGTCTTCTTGAGCTAAGTTGTTGATGGCTCTCTTGATCACCCGGGTGAGGTTTGAGATGTTCCCATACACCTTTTGAAGTGTATCCCATAGATCTTTGCCCTTCTCATAATAGCTATAGACCTCCAAGATAGATAGATCCAGTGAGCTCTGGAGGATAGACATCACCAGATTGTCCTCCTGGATCCACTTCACCTCATCACAAACAACCACCTCTTTGTCGCCTTCATGAGTAATGAGTCTTGGAGCCTCATCCTCGAGTATGTGGTTCCAGAGACCCTTACTTCTCACGGCTGTCTTCACCACACGAGACCAAATCAGGTAGTTTCCTCCCTTGAGAGTCACCAGAATGACTGTAGTCTTTGTATTCTCCATTCTCGGATCAAAAAGGTTGAGACTTGAACTTTATAGAACAAAAGGATGAAACTTTGTGCACACGAACTCAAAAGAACCCAAATTCAAGTGAACCTGGCTATGATACCATGAAATCTTGATTAGAATCTGAGTAAATAGTGAGAGAAAGAAGACATTGAGAAAATTTGAGACTAAAGGTCTAGACTTTGAGAGATTTAGATCTAAGAACCCATTCGGGTGTAAACTAGAGAGACTAAGAGATTTAGAAATGAGGTGCTTGTTTATTTTCACTCGACAGACGTTACATCTCATAGAGGAAGGATTAGGATAACAAAGAGATAAGGTTTCAACGGATAGTAGACTAATCATGTGGAGTCAAGGCTCGTTTAGGCGCCTAATTCAAACGCTTGGTCTAGAGCCTTCACACGTGAGATGCCAAAGGTATCTTGACCATATGCTCTTCCTTCCTTAGTCACATGAGACAGCCTATCACCAGATCTTCCTTATCCGCATAGCAAGCTTGAACCAGGGTGGTAAGGGGTAAATGTAACTTTTGGTCGAGTTACATTTACCTCGGGTAACTTTCGACCTTGATCATCCGGGTCGACTATTGTACGGCCTTTCTGTACGAACTTGTACGGACACCCCAAATCCAAAACTTCTCTATTCCTTCAGTCTTTCTCTATCAATTAAACCCCTCTGTTCAACAGAAGGGGAGTATTGAGATGAAGAATCAAAGAGATGAAGATAAAGGGAGAAGAAACAATCTGGTTTGGTCATTTATGTTCGGTTCGTACATGAAAGCTTTTGTGACCTATCTTGGAGTGCAAGGCAAGACATTGGCTTACTGTAGACTAACTTAGTGACTGGGAGAGTAATGAACCGTTGGGGCTTCATTTGAACAAGAGGAAGAGGTTAAAAGAGTTTGAATCTGAAGAGTTACATATTACCCTAAGGCAATATAGCTGTTATGACATGTCACTGTCTTGGCCAGGAAGTTGTTTTCTTATGGATTTTATCTCTTTGTTTATTCTGATTGTATGTCTATCTATTGTAACCATTCTGAATCAATGTAAGCAAGGAGAATATCTCCCTTCTCTCTCTATTCTCTTCTTCATCCATCATCCTCTTTGTCTCTTACTTTGTCTAGAAACTCTCTCTTGTTCATCTCTCTATCGTTCTTCACACAAATCTCATCCAAGCTTATCTGCGGGAAGGTAACTTTTCTGGTTTACCTGGAGTAACTTTGGTCGACCCAAAAGAATAAACAAAGCAGAAGACATGAAAGAATAAAATAAGGTTTTAGCCTTTTGCCATAAGAAGACAAGGAGGGCTCGGCCAGACCAACAGAAAGGGACATGTCCATTGTTTGAATTCAAACTTAACTCAGCATGTGACCACCTTCTCCAACGGCTCTCCTGATGTGAACCTGGAAAGCAAAGGAACTGAGGAGATAGTACACCTGGAACCAGATCTTAATGAAGTCCAAGAAGGAGATAAAGAACAACTTGGACCTGAGGAGACAAAGAACAAGGATCTAATGTGCCACTTGGTCCAATGACTAGGTCTAAACAAGCAAGATTCTAGCAAGCTATTCAGAAACTCTTATACGCTATCCACGGCAGTCTATGTTGACATGAAGAAGAAATAATCTGGAGCTAAAGAATAGACATAAGCAATTCGGATCAAGTGAAATCAGGTTGTCCGTACAGTAATGAGATTCTCGACCTAACCTCACTTGGAAGGCAAGAACTGAATGGGACTTGCCTAAATGTATTGTCTAAGTTATCAGAAGCTCTCAGGAAGGTTTGACCAAGGAGAAATTCGTTGGAGGCTGAAGACAAGCAAAGATCACATGTTTGGTTAAGGAGGAGAGAGGAAGATGGCATGTCACTTTCACTTCTGATGCAAGAGCTTCTTGTTCTATTCTCTCTCATTTGTTTATTCTATTACCTTGACTACTAGCTAGCTCTGTATCTGTCTAATAAAGATGTATCCAAAAACAATATTAAGCAAGGAAATCATTTTCTCTCCTTCTCTCTCTATAATTTCGAAATCTCTCTCTCTCTCTCTCTCTCTCTCTCTCTCTCTCTCTCTCTCTCTTTCTGTCTTATTCTTGATGTTCTTCATTCTCCAGAAATAAACTCTCTCTAAATCTCTCATTCTTTCATGGTATCAGAGCTCTAAGCTCCTTTTATTCCGCAAATCTCTTTTCATTCCACAAATCTCTTTTGTTTCTTTTCAAATTTTCTGTGTTCTTCACTGTTGAACAGAGGTTATAAAATGATACAAGAAGACTGATGAAGAGTAGATTAAATGGTTTGGATCTGTCCATACATGTCCGTACAACTAGGCCGTGCAGGCCGTACAATTGGGCGAGCCGGATTACCTTGGTCGGAAGTTACCCGGGTAAGAGTAGCTCGACTAAGAGTTACTGTTACTAGTTACCAAGCGGATCAAGCTTGACTGAGTGGATAAGGCGCGCGTTTGGACAGGCTGGCTCATGGCTGGAAGAGCATCTGGTCAAGATGTCAAAGGAATCTCGTGTGTGAAGCTTTCCAGCCACAAGAATTCAAACGGGACGCTCCTAGACCATTGACTTCACACGCATGTTGAAAAGGCTTATCTAGAACCTTATCCTATATCCATTGGAGAGCTTTCTCCTTCCTCTATATATTTATACCTCCTGTTCATCAAGAATATATCAAAAACTTCAGTCTCGCTCTAGTCTTTTCTCTCTAGTCTCTCTCAATGGTTCTTAGTCTCTTATGTATGAGTCTACTCTTTTCTAGTCTAAACCTCTGCCTTAGTCTCTCATTTCTACTCTCTACACCCAGATTCTCTCAAACTTTCAGGGTATCAGAGACAGGTTCACTTGGATCTTGGTTCGCTTGATCTATTTCTGTTCAAAGTCTCAACCTTTCTGTCCCGTAAAGCACAAGTCTCAACCTTTCTGTCCCGTAAAGCACAAGTCTCATTCTTTTGATTCGAAAGGGTGAATACTAAGACTACTGTCATTCCGGTTACTCTCAAAGGTGGAAACAACCTTTTTGATCTCATGTGGTGAAGACATCCATCAGAAGTAAGGGTCTTTGGTACCATGTCCTTGAAGATGAAGCTCCAAGACTCATTACTCATGAAGGCGAGAAAGAAATGGTGGTTTGTGATAAAGTAAAGTGGATCCAGGAGCATAATCTGGTGATGTCCATCCTCCAGAGCTCACTGGATCCGTCGATCTTGGAGGCCTACAGCTACTGTGAGAAGGCTAAAGATTTATGGGATACACTTCAGAAAGTGTATGAAAACACCTCAAACTTCACACGAGTGTTTGAGATAAAGAGAGCTATCAACAACTTAGCTCAAGAGACATGGAGTTCACCAAACATTTGGGAAAGTTTAGAGTTCTATGGTCAGAGCTTGAGATGCTGAGGCCAAGCACCACAGATCCTGATGAGTTGAATGAGAGACGTGAGCAAGACAAGTTCTTTGGCCTATTGCTCACCCTCAATGGTACCTACAACGACCTCATCAATCATGTCCTCAGATCCGAGAAGCTCCCCACTCATGAAGAAGTTTGTGCTCAAATCCAGAAGGAACAGGTGTCTTTGGGCTCTTTGTAGGAAAGGGGGAGCTCACGCTTGCCAACCAAGCCAAGGTGCTTCAAGCTAACAAAGTCCATAAGTATGAAGACCGGAGGTTTATTGGAAACTTTGAAGATAGAAGGTTCAATGGGAATTGTGATCACTGCAAGAGGCATGGCCATAAGAAGAGCCAATGCTGGATACTCCATCCTCACCTTAAGCCGGCCAAGTTCATGAAGGAAAGGGAAGCAAGAGCCAATGTCACCTATGGAACGAGTGATCAATCTGGTGCTGGGACTTCAACCAAGGCAAATGAGATAGAAGGTCGTGAAGGTGGTGAGAGCAAGGCCCTGGTGACCTACACTTCCTATCAGCCTCGACCCAATGAGCATGAGTTCATCCGTCGATCTGAGATTGATGCTCTCATAAAATTGCTCAAGGATAAAGGTAACAATCTTGGAAATGTCAAAGGGTATTCATTTGGTGCATATATGGTTGCTAGTATTGTTGAGCAAATGGATAGTGCTCACACCCAACCTAGGATGCTTGGTCAATCTCATACTACTCATAACATTTCTAAGCCTTTGTTAGTAGATTCTGGTGCATCTCATCATATGCAATGAAAGAAAATGGAGATAGGATACCAATAAGAAGTGGAGGCAAGTTGAAATTGTTTAACAAAGAATCTAGAGCCTTTTACATGCCTGAGTTTAATTCAAACTTACTCTTTGTCAAGAAGTGTACCACTGATATGCATTGCAATGTTATCTTTAGTCCTAATGATGTGAAGTTTCAGGATATTGAGAGAAACCGATTGATTGGGCAAGGAGTAACCGAAGGATATCTTTATATGTTTGAAGAGCTTAGTTATGTGCCTGATCATAGATGCTTGTTTATTTCTGTTTCTGCTTCTATTTTAAATAAGAATGCTTTGTGACATGTTAGAATAGGATACCCTCATGTTAAAGCTTTAAACTTAATGGTTTCAGGTGTTGTGTTTTGAAAGTTTGAGAGAATCTGGGTGTAGAGAGTGAGAATGAGAGACTTAGAACACGATTTAGACTAGAAAGAAGAAGACTTGATATGAGAGACTTCGATCCATTGAGAAAGACTAAGAAAAGAGACAAAGAGAGACTAAAGGATTCTCGATATGTTATTAATGAACAAGGTTTACAAATATATAGAGGAAGTGGAAAGCCCTACAACGGATACAGGATAAGGTTATGGATAAGCTTTTTTAACAGGCGTGTGGAGTCAAAGACTACGAGCGTCCCGTTTGAATTCTTGTGGCTAGAAAGCTTCACACGCGAGATTCCTTTGGAATCGTGACCTGATGCTCTTCCATCCATGAGCCAGCCTGTCAAACGCGCGCCTTATCCTCTCAGTCAAGCTTGATCTGCTTGGTAACTAGTAAGAGTAACTCTAGGTTGAGTTACTCTTACCTGGGTAACTTCTCGTCCAAGGTAAACTGGTTCGCCCAAGTTGTACGGCCTGTACGGCCTAGTTGTACGGCCTAGTTGTACGGCCTGTACGGCCTAGTTGTACGGACATTGTACGTACATTGTACGGACAGCTCTAAACCATTTCCTCCCCTCTTCATAGGCCTTCCTCTATCATATTATAACCTTTGTTCAACACTCCCCCTCAAGCTTGACCATGTTGAACAAGTCAAGCTTGGAATGCCATGAGATCTTCCTCATTAAAAACCTTGCCAAAGAAAACCCTCCTTAGGGATAAAACCTCAACAAGGAAAAGAGTAAAGACCCCATGGCGAGGGGATCAGTTCTTTCTGGTAAGATCCATGAGTCCAAGACGAGTGTTGATGTACTCAATGGTCTTCTGCCTAGCTTCTTTGGTAAACACATCAGCTAGCTGATCTTCACTCCGGGTGTAGCATGGCAAGATGTCTCCGGATACTATCATTTTCCTCACCTTATGGCAGTCAACTTCAATATGCTTTGTCCTCTCGTGGAACACTGAGTTGGAGGCAATGTGTATAGCTGCTTGATTATCATAGTGCATGGTCATGGGTGTTTCTTGATCAATACCCAAGTGCTTCAGTATACCCTTTATCCAAACCAACTCATTGGTAAGCTTCAACATGGTTCTATACTCGGCTTCAGCACTGGAACATGACACCACCTTTTGCTTCTTACTCTTCCAGGTAACAAAGTTTCCACCAATGAAGGTACAATAGCCGGTGGTAGACTTCCTTGACTAGATGTTCCATTCAGATACATGAGTAGCCGGTTCACCATGTTCCAATGATGCTCCTTAGGTCCTTGCATGTGTTGACTCACCTGATTCACAGCAAAGCATATATCAGGTCTTGTGATTGTCAAATAGATTAACTTACCAACAAGTTTTCTATAAAGCTTGGCATCTTGAAAGAGTGGACTGTCTTCTATCTCCCCCTCTCGTGGTACTTTATATCCCTCCTACAAGGGTGTTTTGGCTGTCTTTCCTTCTTGTATACCTGCATCCTTCAAAATATCAAGTGTATAATTTCTTTGGGATAGAAATAAACCTTCCTTGGATCTACACAACTCTATTCCAAGAAAGTATTTCATCTCTCCCAAGTCTTTGATTTCAAATACAGATTTCAAGTAATCTTTGGTAGCTTGTATACCTTCCTTGTCACTTCCAGTAATGATGATATCATCAACATATACTAGAAGGAAAATGATACCTGAGGGGGATGTGAGGGTGAAGAGGGTATGGTCAAGCTCGGATCTCTTGAAGCCTCTTCCATTCAAGGTCGTACTCAGTTTGTTGTACCATGCTCTTGGTGATTGCTTAAGACCATATATAGCCTTCTTCAGCCTCAGGACATTCCCTTCCTTTACCAAGTATTCAAGACCCGGTGGTGGATACATATACACCTCATCTTCAAGTTCTCCTTTAAAAAAAGCATTCTTCACATCCATCTTCCATAGCCCCCATCTTAGATTAACAGCAACTGACAAAACTATTCTGATGGAATGAAGCTTTGCAACTGGAGAAAAGGTGTCTAAGTAGTCTTCACCATATGTTTGAGTGAAAACCCTTGCATAAAGTATTGTTTTCTTCCTATCTATCTTCCAATTTGCAAGATACTTGATAGTGAAGATCCATCTACTAGACACTGCCTTCTTTCCTTTTGGAAGTTCACTTTCATACCAAGTATCATTCTTGATCATGGCATTTGCTTCAGCACCAACCGACTCCTTCCATTCCTTATCCTTCATAGCTTCATCATACGACACTGGGATGTAACTTTGATCCAGGTTAACCATCAGCACACAATGATCTTCAGGGTAGTGAGCAAAAGAGCATGAAACTCGAGATGGGTGTTCTACTGCCTGTGCATTGTAGTACACTCTGGTGTTAATCCAATTGGCCGGAGGGTTTCTGATCCTAGTGCTTCTCCTCAGTTTTTTCTCTTGTCGTTCTACTTCCGGCTCTTGATCTTGTCCCTCTTCCTCATTCACTGACCCTTGTCCTTCTTCCTGCTCTTGTTGCTCCACACTTTGATCATGAGAACCTGAGTGTTCTCCTTCTTCTTGAGTATTTTCTTAAGGTTCATTCCCCCCCTTCATGGTCGAAGTGAGGAGCCTGACCTTCTTTATTTGTATTGGGGGGACCGTGAGGTTGTCCTCCTCTATTCTGTGGCTCTTGAGAGAGATTAATCCCAAGACTCTCCATGATTATCCTTAAGTTGGCCGCCTTATCGGATGCAAGATCCTTCAATTCTGCTTGGTTCTTCTCTTCATAATACCCCCTTTCTTCAACAAACTTCACTTCCCTTGACACCAGCACCCTCCTTGTGACTGGATCATAGCACTTGTACCCCTTTTGAGTTGGTGAATACCCTATGAACATCCCCTTGGTACTCTTTGCATCCAGATTATTCCTCAACTCTCCTGGTCTTAACACAAAGCATAGACAACCAAAGACTCGAAGGTGATCCAAGGTTGGTCTATACCTGTTTAAGACCTCGAATGGTGACTAGTCTTCTAAGATCCTGGTTGGTGTTATGTTGATCAGGTAACAAGCCGTGGACACTGCAGCACTCCAGAATCTCGTGGGAACATTGTCTTGGAACATCATCGACCTTGCAACCTCCATGAGGTGTCTGTTCTTTCTCTCGGCCACTCCATTTTGTTGGGGTGTGTAAGGGCAACTCGTCTGGTGAAGAAATCCATGTTGAGATAGGTGTTGCTTGAATGCTTGACTGGTGTATTCCCCTCCATTATCTGATCTAAAAAATTTCAACTTGGCATTAAACTGGTTAGTTACATAGTTTTGAAAATTTCTAAATGCACTAAGCACCCTATCTTTAGAAGGAATCAAGGTTATCCAGGTGTATTTAGACTTTTCATCTATGAATGTAATGAAATACTTATGATTCTCTCTAGATAAACAAGGTGCAGTCCAAACATCAGAGTGAATCAAATGAAAACAATGATCATATGTGGTTGAGGATTTATGAAACACAGTCTTACAATGCTTGCCCAAAATACAAGCTTCACAATCATTATTCTCAAACATAACACCTGGAACCATTAAGTTTAAAGCTCTAACATGAGGGTGTCCTAGTCTAGCATGTCACAAAGCATTCTTATTCAAAAGACACCCTCATGTTAGAGCTTTAAACTTAATGGTTCCAGGTGTTATGTTTGAGAATAATGACTGTGAAACTTGTATTTTAGGCAAGCATTGTAAGACTGTGTTTCATAAATCATCAACCATCTATGAGCATTGTTTTGATTTGATTCACTCTGATGTTTGGACCGCACCATGTTTATCTAGAGAGAATCATAAGTATTTTGTAACATTCATAGATGAGAAGTCTAAATACACCTGGATAACCTTGATTCCTTCTAAAGATAGGGTGCTTGATGCATTTAGAAATTTTCAAAACTATGTGACTAACCAGTTTAATGCCAAGTTGAAATGTTTTAGATCAGATAATGGAGGAGAATACACTAGTCAAGCCTTCAAGCAACACCTATCTCAACATGGAATTCTTCACCACACAAGTTGCCCTTACACACCCCAACAAAATGGAGTGGTCGAGAGAAAGAATAGACACCTAATGGAGGTTGCAAGGTCGATGATGTTCCAAGCCAATGTTCCAAAGAAGTTTTGTAGTGATGCAGTTGCTACAGCTTGCTACCTAATAAACAGAATACCAACTAGGATCCTTGATGACAAGTCACCATTTGAGGTCTTAAACAGGCATAGACCAACCTTAGATCATCTTAGAGTCTTTGGTTGTATATGCTTTGTTCTAAAACCAGGTGAGTTGAGGAACAAGTTGGAAGCAAAGAGCACTAAAGGGATGTTCATTGGGTACTCACCGACCCAAAAGGGGTATAAGTTCTATGATCCGGTAACAAGGAGGGTGCTGGTGTCAAGCGAAGTGAAGTTTGTTGAAGAAAGAGGGTATTATGAGGAGAAGAACCAAGCACAATTGAAAGATCTTGCATCAGACAAGGCGGCTAACTTAAGGATAATCATGGAGAGTCTTGGGATTAACCTATCTCAAGATCCAAAGACTGGAGGAGGACAACCACATGGTCCCCCCACAACCAATGCAGAAGGTCAGACTCACCCTTTCGACCATGAGGGGGGAAATGAACCAGAAGGGAACAATCAAGAAGAAGGGGAACACTCAGGTTCTCATGATCAAAGTGTGGAACAAGAAGAAGAGATGGTAAATGAAGAACGAGAAGGATCAGTGAATGAGGAAATCAGTCAAGAGCAAGATCAAGAACAACCAGTACTGGAGCAACAACTAAGGAGAAGCACTAGGATCAGAAACCCTCCAGCCAATTGGGTGAGCACTAGAGTGTACTACAATGCTCAAGCACTAGAACACCCATCCCAAGTTTCATGTTCTCGTGCTCACTACCCTGAAGAACATTGCGTGTTTATGGTCAGTTTGATGAGAGCTACATTCCACAATCTTATGAGGAAGCAATGAAAGACAAGGAATGGAAGGAGTCAGTTGGTGCTGAAGCAAATGCAATGATCAAGAATGACACTTGGTACGAGAGTGGACTACCAAGAGGAAAGAAGGCAGTATCTCGTACATGGATCTTCACCATCAAGTATCTTGCAAATGGAAAGATAGAGAGGAAGAAAACCAGATCGGTTGCAAGGGGATGCACTCAAATGTATTGTGAAGACTATCTAGACACTTTTGCTTCGGCTGCAAGGCTTAACACCATCAGAATAGTTTTTTCAGTTGCTGTGAATCTAAGATGGGGACTATGGCAAATGGATGTTAAGAAGTCGTGTCTTCAAGGAGAACTTGAAGATGAAGTGTACATGTATCCTCCTCCTGGTCTTGAAGACTTGGTAAAAGAAGGGAATGTTCTGAGATTGAAGAAAGCTATATATGGGCTTAAGCAGTCACCAAGACCTTGGTACAACAAACTAAGCACAACCTTGAATGGGAAAGGCTTCAAGAGATCCGAACTCGACCATACTCTCGTCACTCTCATCACTGCCTCAGGTATCATTGTCCTTCTAGTATATGTTGATGATATCATCATTACTGGAAGTGACAAGGAAGGTATACAAGCTACCAAAGTGTATTTAAAATATGTGTTTGAAATTAAAGACTTGGGAGAGATGAAATACTTTCTTGGAATAAAGCTATGTAGATCCAAGGAAGGCTTGTTTCTATCCCAAAGAAAGTATACACTTGATCTTTTGAAGGATGCATGTATACAAGGAGGAAGGACTGCCAAAACACCTTTGGAGGATGGATACAAAGTCCCACGAGGGGGAGATAGAAGATAGTCCACCATTCCAAGATGCCAAGCTTTAGAGAAAGCTTGTTTGTAAGTTGATCAATTTGACCATTACACCACCTGATATATGCTTTGCTAAGAACCAGGTGAGTCAACACATGAAAGAGCCTATGGAGCCTCGTTGGAACATGGTGAACCGGCTACTCATGTACCTGCATGGATCATCAGATCAAGAATTTTGGATGGGATGCAATGAGAGCACATAAGTGGTCGGGTATTGTGATGCGGATTGGACTGGAGATAGGATGGACAGGAATTCTACCACTGGTTATTGTACCTTCATTGATGGAAACCTTGTTACATGGAATAGCAAGAAGAAGAAGGTGGTGTCATGTTCCAGTGCTGAGGCCGAGTATAGAGCCATGTTGAAGCTCACAAACGAGTTGGTTTGGATCAAGGGTATACTGAAGCAGTTAGGGATTGAGCAAGCCACACCTATGACCATGCATTGTTTCAACCAAGCAGCTATACACATTGCCTCCAACTTGATGTTCCACAAGAGGACAAAGCATATTGATGTTGATTGCCATAAGGTGAGCAAATGATAGTATCTGGAGACATCTTGCCATGCTACAACCCAGAGTGAAGATCAGCTAGCTAATGTGTTTACCAAAGCAGCTAGGCAGAAGACCATTGAGTCAATTCACACTCGTCTTGGACTCATGGATCTTACCAGAATGAACTGATCCCCTTGCCATGGGATCTTTACTCTTTTCCTTGTCAGGGTTTTATCCCTAAGGAGGGTTTTCTTTGATAAGGTTTTTAACGAGGGAGATCTCATGGCATCCAAGCTTCACAGGTTACCATGGTCAAGCTTGAGGGGGAGTGTTGAACAGAGGTTATAAAATGATAGAGGAAGACTGACGAAGAGGAGAGGAAATGGTTTGGAGCTGTTCGTACATGTCCTACAACTAGGCCGTACAGGCGGTACACTTGTGCGAGCCGGATTACCTTGGTCGGAAAGTTACCCGGGTAAGAGTAACTCGACCAAGAGTTAGTCTTACTAGTTACCAAGTGGATCAAGCTTGACTGAGTGGATAAGGCACGCGTTTGTAAAGGCTGGCTCATGGCTGGAAGAGCATCTGGTCATGATGCCAAAGGAATCTCACGTGTGAAGCTTTCCAGCCACAAGAATTCAAACGGAACGCTCCTAGACCATTGATTCCACATGCCTGATGAAAAAGCTTATCCAAAACCTTATCCTGTATCCGTTGGAGAGCTTACTCCTTCCTCTATATATTTGTAACTCTTGTTCATCAATAATATATCGAAAACTTTAGTGTCTCTCTAGTCTTTTCTCTCTAGTCTCTCTCAATGATTCTTAGTCTCTTATGTCGAGTCTACTCTTTTCTAGTCTAAACCTCTGCCTTGGTCTCTCATTTCTACTCTCTACACCCAGATTCTCTCAAACTTTCATTCACTTTGACCCACTGGTCCATAGCTTTACCCATTGGGTAAAACAATTTTGACCAGAAAAAATAGAGAAGGAGAACCTTATTCCAGTGATCCTTGAGGGTCTTAACTATCTGTTATGGTCCAGAGTGGCCAAATTTACTTTGGAGAGTCATGGACTTTGGGACAGCCATATCATGGAGGCTGAAACTTCAAAAAGGATGGCTCAAGAGGAAAGTCAGACTACTTGCCTGAAGAATGAAAACAAGTGGGTTCAAGAAGACCAGCAAGCACTTGGAATCGTACACAACTCTCTTTCAAAAACCATCTTGGAGGCTTACTCACACCATGAAACTGCCAAGAAGCTATGGGAGAGTCTTCAAACTGTTTATGGGAATCTCTCCAACATGAGTCGGGTATTTGAAGTCAAGAGAACTATCAACCATCTGAGCCAAGAGGAAATGGAGTTCAATCAGTATTTTGGGAAGTTTAGAAGCTTATGGGAGAGATGGATATGCTGAGGCCTTTCTCTACAGATGCAAAGGTCATAAGAGAAGATATGAGCAAGATAAGGTCTTTAGCCTTCTCCTGAACTTAAACCCATCATACAACAAGCTGATAACTCATATCCTTAGAAAGCAAGTTTCCAAACCTAGAAGATGTATGCTCTCTGGTCCAAAAAGAACAAGGAGTAAACACACTGTTAAGTTAAGGTATCTACATGGGTTAAGAGAAAGAAAGGGAGGAGAAGGTTTTGGGTCGACCTTGTCCGTACAGTCTGTACAGGCTGTACAGTCCGTACAAGGTCGACCAAAAGCACTCGACCAAGGAATTACCATTCTGGTAAAACCAAAGTAACTCGAATGCTTTCCTTGGGAGGTAACCTTATCCATTCGTTGGAAAGTAAGAAGGGAGCCACGTAGGCAAGCTGGCACGAGCTGGAAGGATCAGCATCTTGCCAAGGATGCTGATGCCATTTGCTTGGCCAGGAAGGCTCAGTTTGACTTAGGCGCGCCTAAGGTCGACCACAACCACATCTTTTCCTTACTTTGCTTTCTGGAAACCCTTGTAGGTTTCTCTATATAATGTAAACTCGAGTGAATAAGAAAAGCATACAGTTCTCTGTATTTCTTAGTCTCCAAAATGTTCTTCATAGTCTTCATCAAACTCCCTTACACATAAGTCTAAATTGATTATAGTCTCTCCTAATCTGTTCTTAATCTCTTTCTGGTTACATTTCTGTCAAGATATCAAAAGATCTTATGGTATCAGAGCCAGGTTCATCATAATCTGGGCTCGTGTTCATCAGTTGAAGAAGATCAAGGTTGAAACATTTTGTAGATCCAAGGTGGTTCTTTGTAGATCCGGGTAGAAGACTACAGTTTGAAGCTTGTGTGTTGCAAAAGCTTGAGTCTTTCACGTTCTTACCTTCAAAGACTCAACCTTTCCACTCGTTTCTTGGTTTATCAGTGTTCTAAGTTCAAAATATCATTGTTTCCAATCTTTTAAAGTCAAGCTGGTTGAAGATGGAGAGTGTTAGCATGAAGGTTCCAGTTACTATCAAGGGGAGTAACTATCTGTTGTGGTCTCGTCTAGTGAAGACTGCTGTGGGAAGTAAGGGTCTAATGCGACCTGGATCAGCCTCAACTTCAAGTATTTGAAGACCACGTGTGGAATACTTATGACAGTGCTTAAAGTGTGGTTTCATGGGTCATTCATAGAGCTGACAGTTTTGATCCATGAGGTACTGAACCACGAGAAGAAGAATGCTCTTGGAATGGCCTTGGAACAACATGTTGTTAGGAGATCGATGAAGAAGAGTGTTAAATTGACTAAGGGGATCTCCTCACGTGCTACCTGGACTAGAAAGAGAGCAAGGACGTGCTTAAGTTGGTCATGGACGAGCCCAAAGTTGTTATGGTCGAATATGGCCCATATCGGCCTAAAAAGAAGAGAGATCGACCTGCTTGGTTTAAGACGGGCCAACTTATTTATTTTAAATGTTTTAGGTTTCCTTAAGTGTTAAACCATTAGGGGTTGGTTTTATAAACCCATTAGGGGTTGGTTTTATAAACCCATTAGGGGTTGGTTTTATATAACCCATTAGTGGTTGGTTTTATTTTTCCTTTTTAGATTAGAATTAGTATTTTTCTAGTTAGGATTTTCTGATTTTGTCTTTATAAGCCAAACAAAATACCATATGTAATTACACCATTCTTTTTACTAAAACAAGAGATTTTGACTTAAATTTCGTCTCCTTGGAGGCTTCTACCTTGATCCCCACGTGATCAAGCTTGTTCATATTGTTTGAGCATCCATTCATCACCATGAAGATTGCTCTTATGTTTACGTGACTGTCCATTAGGAATCAGCAAAGCGAGGTTGCCCTCGTAGATAGCTGTAGCAAAACAACATCTAAGTCATCTACAGCCTAGGTGTGAAGTTCATCATGTCCATCCTAGAGTCTCAAAGCTTTAGGATCCATTCCACCCTCCATCAAGTGATTCGTGGGAGAGACAACCTATCCAAGGCCGTATCAAGTGGTATTAGAGTCTCTTGATGGTTTAGGGTTGATTTCTTAACCTAGATTACGTGTTCATCGTATATCCAGAAATCTTTTATGTATTCTTATTGAAAACATGAAGGGAAGGCTAAACAACCAGAAACAAGGGCGCTGTTGCAAGGAAGAAGAAAAGAGATCCAGATTCCACTGTTCTATAGAGAGTTTGATCCAGACACATATCTAGAGTGGGAGAAGGATGTGGATTTCGTTTTTAAATACCACAACCACACTGAGGAGAAGAAGTTACTTCTAGCATCTACTGGCTTAAGTGGGTATGCACTTGACTGGTGGCATTAGATTTCTAACAACAGGAAACGCATTGGAGAGTTGCAGATTTCTTCTTGGTATGAGATGAAGTCTATCATGAAGAAAGGTTTTATAGCTAAGAGTTATGGGCAAACTGATTTGGAGAAATTCAAAAGCCAATCTAGATTAGATTAAGAACGTGTTGGGACATCCAGAGATGACCCAAGCACCTACCATGGTCGTGAGGCACAAAGAAAGTCGCAGCTACTGCAAACACATCTTCGCTATCTTGACTATTTGCAGAGCACACAGTTCAGAGAAAACCTCAGTAACATGATAGCTCAATCACTCACTGCAGTCGTCCAAAATCAACCAAAGAGGTCAGTCCCACGACCAACCTTAAGAGTTGATGAGCTAAGCTATTACCAGAAGGAACCAGCAGTAAAGAAAGCAGAAACTGCAACAAAACCGGCTGAGAAAGAACAATATATTGAATCAAAATAAGAGGAGAGTTTACCATCCATGTGTGGACACCTGATTGACCTAGTCAAGGCTGAATAAAGAGAGCTTGATGAGGCGCTGGTAGTTCATAAAGTGTCACTTGAGACTTTGATTGAACAAGGTGGATTCATTAGATCTTTTTCTTGTGATTTACTGATCCAACCTTTTGTATGTGTTCAGTTCAATATTGTGGAGCATCTGAGGTTTGTCCAGGGGCTGAAACACCTTGTATTTGAACCAGGAGGAGAGGCACGAGGCTTTACGAGCATTGAAAACGTCCTGGTCCAGAAAACAACTGCTACACACAATCCAATAATCCTTAAAGAACAGGATTTGAAGTCAAATCCTTTTGATGGAGGAGAGGGTAGTGTAGTTCAACACAGCAGGAAAGGAAAAGGAAGGGAAAGAAAAGCGTGGCTATATGCTTTAGTCAAGGACTTGCAAATGTGGCCACATCATCCTAAGCCAAAACAATTTGCTAAGTTTGGACGGGATTACTTGGGTTGGACCATGGAAAAGTTTGGGATGGTCAGAGACAGCCCACACCTCAAAGAGGAGTATGAGAGCTTCTTTACACGTCCACCTGATCATAATGAACCATCTAGTCAAAAGACAAAGAGGTGGGAACTTGGTATTGAGAGAGATAATCGAGATATCTTGATTCTCGGTAATAAGGGGTTAGTTTGACCAGCAGATAATCTAGGAAAGTTCTTGGACGTACTGAACAACATAAAAGACCACAGGAGAAGTAACAACAAACTGGTTAGATGCACAATACATTTGGAGAAGCATAGGAATGGTTCTATCTTATTAGATGGAATGGATTTGAGGACAAATACCTTTAAAGGAGGAGAGGATGATGCAACCTGGATCAGCCTCAACTTCAAGGATTTTAAGACCACGTGTGGAATACTTATGTCAGTGCTTGAAGTGTGGTTTCATGGGTCATTCATAGAGCTGACAGGTTTGATCCATGAGGTACTGAACCACGAGAAGAAGAATGCTCTTGGAATGGCCTTGGAACAACATGTTATTAGGAGATTGATGTAGAAGAGTTTTACATGGACCAAGGGGGATCTCCTCACGTGCTACCTGGACCAGAAAGAGAGCAAGGACGTGCTGAAGCTGGTCATGGACAAGCCCAAAGTTGTTATGTTCGAATATGGCCCATATCGGACTAAAACGAAGAAAGGCCGGCCTGCTTGGTTCAAGATGGGCCAACTGATTTATTTTAAATGTTTTAGGTTTTCTTAAGTGTTAACCCATTAAGGGTTGGTTTTATAAACCCATTAGGGGTTGGTTTTATATAACCCATTAGGGGTTGATTTTATATAACCCATTAGGGGTTGGTTTTATTTTTCCTTTTTAGATTAGAATTATTACTTTTCTAGTTAGGGTTTTCTGATTTTGTCTATATAAGCCAAATACAAGACCATATGTAATTACACCATTCTTTTTAATAAAACCAGAGATTTTTTTCTTAAAATTAGTCTCCTTGGAGGCTTCTACCTTAATCCCCATGTAATCAAGCTTTTTCATATTGTTTGAGCATCCACTCGTCACCAGGAAGATTTTTGCTCTTCTTTTTACGTGACTGTCCATCAGGCATCAACAAAGCGAGGTTGCCTTCGTAGATAACTGTAGCAAAACAACATCTAAGTCTTCTGCAGCCGAGGTGTGAAGTTCAGCACGTCCATCCTAGAGTCTCAAGGCTTTAGGATCCATTCCACCCTCCTTCAAGTGATTTGTGGGAGAGACAGCCTATCCAAGGCCGTATCAGGGTCTATAGAGTCACATCACATCTGGTGAGGCTCTGAAGCTCATCACTCAAGAAGGTGAAGCTGAAGGTGCCACAAGTGAAGTGGAGAAGTGGCAGCAAGAGGATATGATGGTGATGGCACTTCTTCAAGGATCTCTTGAGACCTCTATCATGGAAGCTTATAGCTACTGTTAAACCGCAAAGGATCTATGGGATACCCTGAAGAAAGTGTATTGAAACATCTCAAACTTGACCCAAGTGTTTGAGGTGAAGAGGGCAATCAATGGGCTGGTGCAAGAAGATATTGAGTTAACTAAACATCTTGGGAGGTTCTGAGCACTTTGGTCAGAACTTAAGATGCTGAGGCCAAGCACAAATTAAACTGATGAGCTGAATGAGAGGCGTGAGTAAGATAAAGTCTTTGGACTCCTTCTCACCCTAAATCCAGCTTACAACAGCCTCATCAAGCACATCTTGAGATCTGAGAAACTCCCATCTTTGGAATATGTGTGTGCACAGATACAGAGGGAACAAGGCTCTATTGGGTTGTTTGGAGGTAAAGGGGAGCTATTTTTGGCAACCAAGCTGCGAACAGACTGAAGCTCGAATGGCAAACAAGGCTGCTTACAACAAGTATGAAGATAGGAGGTTCAATGGAAACTGTGTTCATTGCAAGAAATATGGCCACAAGAAGAGTCAATGTTGGATCCTTCACCCAGATCTGAAGCCGGCTAAGTTCATGAAGGAGAGAAAAGCTAGAGCTCACATCTCTGAGGGTTCAAATGGTGCTGGTAAAATCAAGGCAAATGATTGTGAGAAGAGGGAAGAACGTGATGGAAAGTCCCTGGTCGCCTATACAGGAACCACCAGCAGGAGCAATGATCAAGACTACATAAGGAGGTCTGACATTGAAGCTCTCATCAAAATGCTTAAGGAGAATGGTAACACTTTTGGTAACCTTAATGGATATTTGCTTGGTGCTTCAATGATTGCTAGTAGACTAGAGAATGTGAGTGATGCTAGGACTGATAGAACTGGTAGGACAATAGAGAATGGAAGTGACAGTCTAAGTCGTACTTGTTCTACTCCTAATGTTACTTGTCATAGTGCTAGTAGCTTATCAAATCCATTGATAGTAGACTCAGGTGCTTCTCATCATATTATAAGTGACACCCATTTGATTGAAGATATTGAACTGGCCAATGGTCATGTTATGATTGCTGACGGTGATAAGATTCCTATTAGAGGAGTAGGTAATCTAAAATTGTTTAGTAAGAACTCTATAGCTTTCTATATGCCTGAATTCACATCAAACCTTTTTTCTGTTAAGAAATTCAGTACTGATTTGAATTGTAAGGTTATATTCAGTCCTAATGATGTGGAGTTTCAGGATATTGAGAGGTACGAGTTGATTGCAAAGGGAGTAACCTAAAATGTTTAGAGAAGAATGGAAATGATAGATTAAAAGGATAGAATAGAGAGAATGAGAAGAGAATCGGTTTAGACTTGAGTGAGTATCATGATGAACTCGAAGAACAAAGAGAGAAAAGAGAGACTGAATCGTATGCTTTATTCATAAAGAGAGTTTGCAATATATAGAGGGGATTACAAGGGTTTTCGTAAAAGGGAAGAGAGACCAAGTATGTGGACAGAAGTTTAGGCGCGTCCCTTGGTTCAAACGAGTGGCTCTGGTGGCTAGATGCAAATAAAATCTTGACTAGATGCTTCTCACTTTACAGCTAGCACTGGTTGGTAAGCTTGACCGAGCCATATCCATAAACGGTCTCCTTCTTTGGCGCCCTTATGCTTCAAATTGTTACTCGGACCAAACCTTCTCTTCGAAGTAATGTCTTCGACCTTCCCATGGTAAGTCTTCTCCTTTACCTTTTTCACCGTGGTAATTATGTTGTACGTACCAAGCCTTGTTCGTACAACTTGCCCTATTTTTGCACATTACCAAAATGTGTTCTAAGGTCATTTGGAGTAGATGATGCACCCAAGGACGTGGAACCAGCCCAGCATGGTGATCAGGATGATCAGATCAGTTCAACCGAGGTTCACGCGTCCAACCGTACCAGATCAACGGACCGAGCCTTGTACAGAATCGACCCGCGTACATTCGGATATGATCTAAGGCTGGAACCACGACCTAATTACCGAATCGACCGTCCCACAGCCAGTCTTTCCCGACCAATTTCGACAGTCTAAGACTAACAGTCGAGTCACAACTCAAGATCAACAAGTGGAACCTGATTCAGGGCACAACACTTTACGTACTGCATGTCCCGATGGTCGTGAACATGACCTTTCCGACCAGTTTGATGATTTCATGATGATCGATCATTCTAAACTCTCTAAAGCAAGGATACTTAAGATCTATGAAGGTTTGGTTCGACTAAAGTTGCCATCCGTTCATGAAAGTTCAACAATCACCCACAAGGAAAGACCACAATACGTCCTGCTCCTTACCGGATTACACCAATCTGGTTCGGACGAACCTGGACAGTAGGCGAAGGGTCATTTGTGGCCAGGCTAGATTCGGATGAACCTGGACGGTAGACCAAGGGTCATTTCAACCAGAACAAGAACAAAAGAGTCATTTGACCATTTTTAGTCTTTGTTGCTTTTTGTATGTGTGTTTTTCCACAAAATTCTGCTCTTTTCATATGCTTTTGCTACTATAAATATGTAATCCTTATACAGCAATAAATCAATCAATTTTCTTCTTATATTTGATTTCATTCTCTTTGTTCTTTGCGTACAAAAGTTCTGTTTCTTGGTGAGGTTATCTCCGAGTAAACAAACCTTCGATTGTTGGACTTGTGTGTCACATCAAGCAACGTCAAATCTCTGGTAGTATCAAGAGACCTTCCGCACCTCTTTTGTCACGCCTCAATCCACCAGTTCTCCCTTTTGGAGAGTTCATATCCTTCAGACCGTTGAGTGATCCTGTCCAATCCTAGGACGTATCAAATGGTATCAGAGCCACTCTATCGGTATCATCTATCCATTCTTCTCATCTTCCATTAAAATTTCTTCAAACACTTCTTTTTCTTTATATATTGAATCTGGGCCCCTCATTACCATCCACTATATAAAAAAGAGAAAGATCAAAAGAAAAAGAAAAAAAAAGAGTTCAAATTTTTTTTTCGAAGTCTGATTTGTGGTTTGGTGGTCAAAGAGAAAGCCTGCTGTCCGAGGAGAAATCCGACCTTTGAGGAGGTTAAAGCGGATTCCAAAACCAAATTTCTTATCTTCCTATCTCATCTCATCGCTTGTTTGCTTGGAAAACCCATTGGGAAACTTGGATTGTCTTTCTTAGAACTTTGAGAAGAAACTCTCGAGTTACCATCTAAAGTCGGAGTGAAACACTTGAGTGGGGGAGATTAAATACCTGAGCGTGTGAGGAATATATTTAACTGTGCTAACCTTTAGTGTTTAGCTATTTCAGGAACCATGGAGAGTGAAGATGAAAGAAACCGTCCCAGAAGTTCTGTAGCCGGCTTGTCCAACTTGCAAATGAGAGCTTTAAATGATTCTTTTACTAACCTTTTGAACACAAATTTAGAGCAGAACCATCAAATTCTTGATGAGATGCAGGTTCATCAACCCACCCAGTCCAGAACCGGAGCAAGAAGAGAACACCCAAGACAGACCAAGTGATCCGAAGCTGATGACGAGGAGGAGTTCCTGATGATCGTTCCATCAACCGACCTAAGAGAGGTCCACAACACCAAAACCATGAACGAGGTGATGTTAATCCTTTTGCTAATAGAAATGAACAAGTTGATGATGGTTTAGGTGGTTTGAAACTTAAGATTCCAACCTTTGAAGGCAAAAATGATCCTGATGCATTTTTAGAATGGGAAAGAATAATTGAGCTCGTTTTTGATTGTCAAAATTTCTCTGAACTTAAAAAGGTTAGGTTGGCTGCAACTGAATTTACTGGCTATGCTATTAACTGGTATGATCAAGTGTTCACTCACATGAGGAAAACAGGTGGAAGACCTATAGCCTCATGGGATGATCTCACTGCCTTGATGAGAAAAGATTTGTTCCAGAGCACTACCATCGTGACCTTCACCAAAGGCTTATACGTTTGCTTCAAGGAACAAAATTAGTTGAGGATTACTTCCAGGAGATGGAAACACTGATGATCAAAGCTGATGTGGATGAGACTTTGGAGGCCATTATGGCGAGATTCCTTGCCGGACTCAACCGTGACATTCAAGACCGAATAGGGCTTCAAGAGTACGAAAGTTTGGATCAGATGCAATACAAAGCTATCTTGATTGAACAGCAAAACAAGAGGAAGGGCCTTTCCAAACCATCCTATATTCCAAAACCGACCTTTGCTTCCAAACCAAACTACCAAGACAAGGGTAAGTCTTCAGGCACAACAAATACAGCTTTTAAGACTAATTTCCCTGCTCGTGTTGATAAAGAAAAGACTGATGGACCTCCCAAACGAACAAGAGATATCCAGTGCTTTAGATGTCATGGTCTTCCGCATTATTCTAACCGTTGTCCAAACCAAACGGTGATGATTCTCTTGGAGAATAGAGAAGTTGAGTCCGAGGATGACAAGGAGGATAAGGAAGATCTTGGTCCAGTCTATGATGAGGATGATGAACCAGTCGATTACCCACATCAAGGACCACTTCTGGTTGCTAGGATACCCTTGGACGATTCAGCCGGTCCAATCTTGGATGAGTACGAGCCCACGGATGATGATTTTGGACCAGTCTATGACAAACATCTTGGTCCAATCTTTGACGACTACCTGGACGAAGAATCAGTCCCAACGTTTTAAGAGGAACCTGACCACCTCGACTACCCTGCCCACGGTCCAGTAATTGTTACTAGGAGATCCTTGAGTGTGCAAGCCAAAACCAACGAACGAGAACAAAGGGAGAATCTTTTTCACTCTAGATGTTTGATTTCAAATAAAGTTTGTTCTTTGATTATTGATGGTGGCAGTTGCACTAATGATGTTAGTGATACTCTTGTTAAGAAACTTGGACTTGTGACCAGACCTCTCTCTCGACCTTTCCGTTTAGAATGGATCAACGAGGCTGGTGAGCAACATGTGAAGGAACAAGTCTCGGTCCCTCTTAGCATCAGAAGATATGAGGACGAGGTCCTTTCCAATGTCATCCCCATGGATGCCTGTCCCATTCTTTTGGGTCAACCATGGCAGTTCGACAAAAAGGCGGTACATGATGGATACACAAACCGGCACTCCTTTGATCATAAAGGGAAAAAGATCACACTGGTTCCCTTGACTCCTTTGGAGGTCCACCATGATCAGATCCAACTCAAGAAGGGTCGAGACAAGGAACTCAAACCGGATGAACCAGAGACATCTCGTATGAATTCAAATATCTTTATCAAAGAAAGTCAGTCATAAAGTCTCTTTACTCTCAACAGACACTTCTTTTGTTTGCTTACAAAGGATCTCTAATGGCTTCTTCTTCTAACCTTGCACCGGAACTTCCGAGTAATTTGATAGATGTCTTGCAGGATTACTCTGATGTCTTTCCAGAATAAAACCCAAAAGGCTTACCACCAATAAGAGGCATTGAACATCAGACTGACTTCATTTTGGATGCACAGCTTCCGAACCGACCAGCTTATCGAACCAATCCAATGGAAACAAAGGAATTTCAGCAACAGATTGTAGAGATTCTTGACAAAGGCTACATCAGACAAAGCCTTAGCCCTTGTGTCGTACCTGTCCTCCTGGTGCCCAAAAAAGATGGATCTTGGCGGATGTGTGTGGACTGCCGCGCCATCAACAACATAACGGTAAGGTATAGGCATCCAATCCCTAGACTTGATGACATGCTTGATGAATTGCATGGTTCCTCTGTTTTCTCTAAGATGGATTTAAGAAGTGGCTATCACCAAATTCGCATGAAAGAAGGTGATGAATGGAAAACTGCATCCAGAACAAAACGAGGATTGTATAAATGGCTTGTCATGCCCTTTGGTTTCACTAATGCACCTAGTACATTCATGTGTTTGATGAATCATATCTTGCGATCATTCATTGGTTATTTTTCTGTTGTCTACTTTGATGACATACTTATCTACAACAAGAGTCTTGATGATCATAAGATGCATTTGAAATCTGTTCTAGAAATCCTTAGGAAAGAACACTTGTTTGCTAATCTTTCTAAATGCTCTTTTGGAACAGATCACGTGGTCTTCTTAGGTTTTGTTGTAGGTGCAGATGGAATCAGAGTGGACGAAGAGAAATTCAAAGCCATCCGAGATTGGCCTAGTCCAACAACCGTGGGTGAAGTGAGGAGCTTTGATAGATTTGTTGGGTTCTACCGACGGTTTGTCCCAAACTTCAGCACTATAGTAGCTCCACTCACTGAGGTGATCATACAGAATGTTGGGTTCAAGTGGAAACAAGCTCAAGAAGAGGCATTTCAAAGTCTCAAAGGGAAGGTAACTCAAGCTCCTTTACTTATGCTTCCTGATTTTTCTAAAACTTTTGAGATCGAATGTGATTCTTCAGGTGTTGGTATTGGTGCTGTCTTGATGCAGGATAGGAAACCCATCACTTATTTCAGTGAGAAACTTGGAGGACCCACGCTCAACTAACCCACTTACGACCAGGAGTTGTATGCTTTGGTGCGAGCTCTTCAGACATGGCAACACTATCTCTGGCCAAAGGAGTTCGTGATCCGCACTTATCACCAATCATTGAGACACCTCAAGGGCCAGCAAAAGTTAAACAAAAGGCACGCACGTTGGGTCGAGTTCATCGAGACCTTTCCTTATGTGATCAAGTACAAACAAGGTAAGGAAAACGTGATGGCTGATGCCTTGTATAGAAGGTACACTCTTCTCTCAACTCTAGAAACAAAGTTGCTTGGATTTGAATTTATCAAAGATTTGTATGCAACTGATCTGGATTTCAAAGAGGTTTTTAGAAAATATTCCAAGACTGCTTATGGGAAGTACTATCAAGTGCCTGATTTCCTATTCTATGATAACCGCTCTTGTGTGCCCCAATTTTCTTTGAGGGAGTTGTTTGTCAGGGAATCACATGGAGGATGACTTATGGGACATTTTGGAATCAAAAGGACATACAAGGTGTGTATGAGCATTTTTATTGGCCAAGCTTGAAGAAGGATGTAGAGAGGATATGCAACCGGTGTGTGGTTTGCAAGAAAGCCATATCTACGGATTTTTTTCTTGGATTGCCTAGAAATAAGTCTGGTCTAGATTCTATCTTTGTGGTGGTTGATAGATTTTCGAAAATGGCTCATTTCATACCTTGTCATAAAACTAATTATGTCGTGCATGTTGCTGAGTTGTTCTTTAGAGATGTTGTTAGGTTGCACGGAATGCCTAAAATCATTGTTTCTAATAGAGATGCTAAGTTCCTTAGCTATTTTTGGAAGACTTTGTGGTCCAAGTTAGGAATGAGGCTTTTGTTTTCCTTGTCATCCTCAAACTGATGGTCAAACTGAGATTGTAAACCGAACCTTATCTGCATTGCTTAGGTCGTTGATTAGAAAGGATCTTAGACTTCGGGAAGAATGTTTGCCTCATGTCGAGCTTGCATATAATCATTCTGTGCATTCTGCTACTAAGTTCTCTCTGTTTGAGATTGTTTATGGCTAAAACCCTATGTCTCCACTTGATCTTTTGCCTTTGCCTTTGAATGAAATAATTAGTACATATGGGAAGAAAAAGGCTGAGACCATTCGGAAGTTGCATGAGAAGGTTCAAGCCAACATTGAAGCCAAGACAAAGATTTATGAGAGAAAGGCAAATAAGAAACGGACCAAGGCCATATTTAAAGAAGGAGACCTCGTATGGGTACACTTGAGAAAGGAACAGTCCCCTGAAGAAACAAATTCTAAACTCATGCCTAGAGTCGATGTTCCCTTTCAGATCATTAAGAAAATCCATGACAATGTTTATCAGCTTGATCTTCAAGGTAAGTATGATATTTCTTCAAGTTTTAATGTTTCTGATTTATCTCTTTTTTGTGCAGATGATCCAGATTTGTGGACAAATCCTTTTGAAGAGGAAGGGAATGATGCACCCTAGGACGTGGAACCAGCCCAGCATGGTGACCAGGACGATTAGATCAGTTCAACCAAGGTTCACCCGTCCAACCGTACCAGATCAACGGACCGAGCCGTGTACAGAATCAACCAGCGTACATCCAGAAATGACCTAAAGCTGGAACCACGACCTAATGACCGAATTGACCGTCCCACAGCCAGTCTTTACCAACCAATTTCAACAGTCTAAGACTAACAGTCGAGTCAGAACTCAAGATCAACGAGTGGAACCTGATTCAGGACACAACACTTCATTTCTGGACCGTTTGGTACGTACTACATGTCCCGATGGTCGTGAACATGACCTTTCCAACCAGTTTGATGATTTCATTATGATCGATCATTCTAAACTCTCTAAAGCAAGGAAACTTAAGCTCTATGAAGATTTGGTTTGACTAAAGTTGCCATCCGTTCTTGAAATTTCAACAATCACCCACGAGGACAGACCACAGTACGTCCTTATCCTTACCACATTACACCAATCTGGTTCGGACGAACCTGGACAGTAGGCGAAGGGTCATTTGTGGACTAGGCTAGAGTCGGATGAACCTGGACGGTAGACCAAGGGTCATTTCGACCAGAAAAAGAAACAAAGAATCATTTGACCATTTTTAGTCTTTGTTGCTTTTTCTTTGTGTGTTTTTCCACAAAATTCTAACTCTTTTCATATGCCTTTGCTACTATAAATTTGTAATCCTTCTACAGCAATAAATCAATCAATTTTCTTCATATAATTGAGTTCATTCTCTTTGTTCTTTGCTTAGAACATTTCTGTTTCTTGGTGAGGTTATCTCCGAGTAAACAAACCTTCGATCGTTGGACTTGTGCGTCACATCAAGCAACGTCGAATCACTGGTAGTATCAAGAGATTTTCCGCCCCTCTTGTGTCACCCCTCCATCCATCAGTTCTCCCTTTTGGCGAGTTCATATCCTTCAGACTGTTGAGTGATCCTGTCCAATCCTAGGACGTATCAGTAGACTTGGTTGAGTGGTCCATACGGTCGGCCGTACAGTCTGTACGATCCGTACCATCCATACCATATTCCTATTTCTAGCTTAAGCTTCCAATCTCTTCTTCTCTTCATATCAGACCTTCTAAGCCTCCTCCTTCAATATTTCAACTCCTCATCAACCCTCTCCCCCTCAAGCTTGACCATAGGGACTGGTCAAGCTTGGAATGGCCATGAGTTCTCCCTCATTAAAAACCTTACCAAGGAAAACCCTCCTTAGGGATAAAACCCTGATAAGGAAAAGAGTAAAGAACCCATGATCGAGGAGATCCATTGTGTGGAGTAAGATCCAGGAGTCCAAGCCTGGTGTGAATGGACTCAATGGTTTTTTGTCTTGCGGCCTTAGTGAATACATCTGCCAACTGATCATCATTCCTTGTGTAGCATGGTAAGATCACTCCCTGAACAATCCTTCATTCCTTGTGTAGTGTGGACGGACTCAATAACCTTTTGTCTTGCTGCCTTGGTAAACACATCTGCCAACTTATCCTCACTTCTTGTGTAACATGGCAAGATCTCCCCAAGACCAATCATCTGTCTATCTTTTTGGCAGTCCACCTCAATGTGCTTGGTTCTCTCATGGAACACCAAGTTTGTTGAAATGTGGATGGTCGCCTAATTGTCACAATGCACACTCATTGGTGTGGCTTGCTCAACTCCTAGATGCTTCAGTATCCCTTTGATCCACACCAGTTCATTTGTCAGCTTCAACATGGCCTTATACTCGGCCTCAGCATTCGAACAAGAGACTACTTTCTGCTTCATGCTCTTTCAAGTAACCAGGTTCCCTCCAATGAAAGTGCAATAGCCTGTGGTGGACTTCCTATCACCCCTATCTCCTTCTCAATCCTCATCACAGTACCCCCACAACTTCACTGCTCTCATTACACCCCATCCACACTCTTTGCCTGGTTATCCGTTGAGGTAGCTTAGAATCCGTTCCACCATCCTCCAATGATGTTCTCTTGGCACTTGCATATGCTGGCTCACCCGGTTCACAGCAAAACAAATATCAGGATGGGGAATGGTCAAGTATATTAACTTACCAGCCATCCTCTTATAGAGTTTAGGATCTTCAAAGTATTGGCTGTTCTCAATCTCCCCCTCTCGTGGGGCTTTATGCCCATCCTCCAATGGCATTTTGGCTGTCTTCCCATCAAGTTTACCTGCATCTTTCAAATGATCAAGAGTGTATTTCCTTTGGGACATGAACATGCCTTCCTTGGATCTACATATCTCAATTCCAAGGAAGTATTTCATCTCCCCTAAGTCTTTGATTTCCAACACAGATTATAGATAGTCTTTAGCGTCTTGTATACCTTCTTTGTCACTTCCAGTTATGATGATATCATCAACATAAACTAGAAGGACAATAATACCTGAGTTTGTGGTGAGAGTAAAGAGGGTGTGATCTAACTCAGACTTCCTGAAGCCTCGCCCATTCAAAGTAGTACTCAGGTTGTTGTACCAAGCTTTAGGCGACTGCTTTAGACCATATATGGCCTTCTTCAACTTCAGCACATTTCCTGGTTTCACAAGATTCTCAAGACCTGGTGGTGGTTTCATTTAGACCTCATCTTCAAGTTCTCCTTGAGAAAAGCATTCTTGACATCCATTTGCAAAAGCTTCCCACTTAAGATTGGTTGCCACTGATTGAACAATCCAAATTGTATGGAGCGTAGCAATTGGAGCAAAGGTGTCTATGTAGTCTTCTCACTAGGTTTGAGTGAAGACTCTAGCACCAGTCTTATCTTCTTCCTATCTATCTTCCCATATGGCAAGAACTTGATGGTGAATATCCATCTACTAGTTACTGCTTTATTCCCCTTGGGCAACTCACTTTCATACCATGTCTCATTCTTGATCTTGGCATTGGCTTCATCAGAAACTGAGCTTCTCTATTCTTCATCCTTCATAGCTTCTTCATATGACCGTGGCACATGACTTTAATCCAGGCAGGTTATGAATGTGCAATGCTCGCTTGGAACTCGGCAAAAGAAAATACCACTTGAGTTGGGTGTGCTACTTCTTGGGCATTGTCGTACACCCGAGTGTTGACCCAGTTAGATGGATCTCTTCTCTACCTCATACTTCTCCCTAGTGGTGCTACTTCCACTGTTTCCTCATGTTCCTCATGACCTTTTTCTTCAAGTCCATTGTTTCCTTCACTTCCATCTTCATTTGCTGCTTCACCATGATCATGATCTCCTGAGTGTTCCTCATCTTGACCCTCAACGTCAGGCCCATTTCCCCCTTCATGATCATGGGGAGTGTGATCTTCAGCTTCATGAGTGTTAGGCCCTTCTTTCCTTCTATGTTCCTGGGTTGTATTGATCCTAAGTCCTTGAAGTATAATCCGGAGACTAGCTTCCTTATCAGATGCTTGGGATAGATCCTTCAAATCATCCCAACTGTTCTCTTAATAGTACCCTCTAGACTCCACAAATTTCACATCTCTAGACAATATAACTCACCTTGTCTTTGGATCAAAACATTTGAAACCCTTCTGTGCTGTTGAATACCCAATGAACATGGCCCTTGTGCTCTTTGGTTCCAATTTGTTCCTCATTTCCCCTGGTACTAGCACAAAGCATAAGAAGCCGAATACCCTCATATGGTTTAGAGCTGGATTCTCCTTATTCAGAACCTCAAATGGAGGCTTGTCATCCAACACTCTAGTTGGTGTTCGGTTAATCAAATAGCATGCAGACATCACATCATCACTCCAAAATGTTTTTGGAACATTTGACTGGAACATGATCGACCTAGCAACCTCCATACGGTGTCCATTCTTCCTTTCAGCAACTCCATTTTGTTGAGGTGTGTAAGGGCAGCTTGTTTGATGAAGAATGCCATGTTGAGATAGGTGTTTCTTGAATGCTAGACTTGTGTACTCACCACAATTATCAGACCTGAAAATATTTATCTTGGCATTATAGTGGTTAGCAACATAAGCTTGAAAGTTTCTAAATGCATGAAGCACCCTATCTTTAGTTTGAATGAGTGTTATCCAGGTATATTTCGATTTTTCATCAATGAATGTTACAAAGTACTTGTAGTTTTCCCTAGATAAACAAGGAGCAGTCCAAACATCTGAATGTACAAGATCAAAACACTTTTCATATAAAGTAGTTGATTTATGAAAGATTGTCTTACAATGCTTACCCAAGATACATGCTTCACATTCAATATTCTTATACATGACACCTGGTAACATTAGACTTAAAGCTCTAACATGCGGATGGCCTAATTTAGCATGCCATAATGCATCATTATCCAAAGCAGAAGTGGAACTAAACGAGTAATTAGAACTAGAGATGGGAGTAGTGTCTTCAAGCATGTAAAGGTCTCCTTTAGTTACTCCCTTTTCGATCAACTTATGGCTCTCAATATCATGAAACTTCACATCATTAGGACTGACTATAACATTACAATGCAAATCAGTAGTGCATCCCTTAACTGACAAAAGATTTGATGTGAATTTGGGAATATAAAAGGCTTTACAATCCCTGTTAAACAGTTTCAACTTGCCTATTCCTCTTAATGCTACTCTATCACCATTAGCAATCATTACATGACCATGAGCAGGTTCTATGTCCTTTATTAGATTATCATCACTAATCATGTGGTGAGATGCTCCTGAATCAACAACTAGAGGTTTCCTAGTGTTATGTGTTGAACCGAATAAGAGATGGAGTTATGATCTATTAAGAAGGCTGGAAAAGACTTATGGAATGGAGAGGAAGAAGTTTGGAGGTGTCCATACAAGTCCGTACAAGGCCGTACAAGTTGTTCGTACAAGGCTGTACAAGTTGTCTGTACAAGGCCATACAAGTTGTCTGTACGAGGCCGTACAACCATGGTCGACCAAAAGTAAGTTTGAGTCGACCAAAGTTACTCCGGGTAAAACCTCAAAAGTTACCTCCGCGTGGATAAGCTTCCTTCCTTCCTTCCGTGTGTCCAAGTGCACTGAACCTTGAGGATAAGAGTCACTCCACGTCTGGACAGGCTGGCCTAAATCATCTAGTCAAGATGCCAAAGGAATCAAGCGTGTAAAGCTTCCTGGCCAAGTATTTTGAATTCGGCGCGCCTAAGACCCTTGACTCCACATGCTTAGGTTGAAACCTTATCTTGTATCCATTAAGAACGGCCATAACGTTCCCTATATATTTGTAACTCCTCTCTTTAATCAATCAAGCAATATATTCGAGTTTCTCTTATTCTCTCTAAGTGTTCTTCATATTCTTCATACTCGATATGGTTTCTTATTAAAGCCTCAACCTTTTAGTCATTAAATCTCTTCTAGTCTCTCTTAAGCTCGTTTCTATCCATTTATACTCAGATTGTACTCAGTCTTTCATGGTATCAGAGCCAGGTTCTCGTGAATCTGGGTTTTGATTTCATCTCTCACAAAGAACACTCAAGAACACTTTTTTCATTCCGTGAAGCTTCAAGATGGAGGGTACTAAGACAACCGTGATACCGATGATACTAAAGGGGGGAAACTATCTCCTATGGTCTCGTGTGGTGAAGACAGCAGTGAGGAGTAAGGGATTGTGGAACCACATCCTCGAGGGTGAGGCTCCCAAGCTCATTACTCATGAAAGCGACAAGGAGATTGTCGTGTGTGATGAAGTGAAGTGGATCCAGGAAGATAACCTGGTGATGTCCATCCTTCAAAGCTCTCTAGATCCCTCGATCTTAGAGGCATACAGCTACTGTGAGAAGGCAAAGGACTTGTGGGACATCCTTAAAAAGGTATATGGAAACATCTCAAACCTCACTTGAGTTTTGGAGATTAAACGAGCCATCAACAGTCTAGCTCAAGAAGACATGGAGTTCACAAAGCATCTCGGAAAGTTTAGAGCTTTATGGTCTGAGCTAGAGATGTTAAGGACGAGTACAACAGATCCAGCTGAGCTTAATGAGAGGAGGGAGCAAGATAAAGTCTTCGGCTTGCTTCTCACTCTCAACTCCAGCTACAATGACCTGGTGAAAAACATCCTGTGAGCTGAGAAGTTACCCACCTTGGAGGAAGTCTGCGCATAGATCCAAAAGGAGCAAGGGTCTTTGGGATTGTTTGGAGCAAAGGGGAGCTTACCTTAGCTAATCAAGCTGAGGTGCCTCAAGCTAACAAGGTGAACCGGTTTGAACAAAGAAGGTTCAACGGCAACTGTGACCATTGCAAAAGACAAGGCCACAAGAAGCATCAGTGCTGGATTCTTCATCCTCACTTGAAGCCAACCAAGTTTATGAAAGAAAGGGATGCAAGGGCGAATGTGAGCTATGGAGGGGGTGATCAGCATGGAGTAGGAGGAACCGGGCCATCCAACTGAGCACAGGAGGCTGAAGGTGGAGGAACAAATCTCTGGTGACCTACACAGCTCAAACCAACCATCCAAAGACAATGGTAACACTCTTGGTAACCTCAGGGGGTATTATTTTGGTGCATCTAAGATTGCTAGTCCTCATGATCAAAATAATGCTTATACCCATTCTAGGATTGCCGGTTTATCTCATAGTGCTTATAGCATGTCTAAGCCCTTGATAGTTAATTCAGGTGCATCTCATCATATGATTAGTGATACTAGTCTGATTAGAGATATAGAACCTGCGCATGAACATGTTATGATTGCTAATGGTGAAAGAATCCCAATAAGAGGTGTAGGCAAGCTGAAATTGTTTGATAAGGAATCTAGATGCTTCTATATGCCTGAGTTTACATCAAATTTGTTATCTGTTAAGAAATGTACTAATGACTTGTAGTGCAATGTGATCTTTAGCCCTAATGATGTGAAGTTTCAGGATTTTGAGAGCAGTCGTTTGATTGGGAAATGAGTTACAAAAGGAGACCTTTACATGCTTGAGGAGTTTACTTCTTTACCTGATCATAGTTATTCTTTTACATCTGTTTCTGCTTCTGGTTTAAATAAGAGTGCTTTGCGGCATGCTAGACTAGGACATCCTCATGTTAGACCTTTAAGATTAATGGTTCTAGGTGTTGTGTTTGAGAATAATGATTGTGAAGCTTGTATCTTAGGCAAGCATTGCAAAACTGTGTTTCAAAAGTCTTCCACTATCTATGATCACTGCTTTGATTTAATTCACTCGGATGTTTGGACTGCACCTTGTTTATCTAGGGAGAATCATAAGTATTTTGTCACTTTCATAGATGAGAAGTCTAAATACACCTGGATAACCTTGATTCCATCTAAGGATATGGTGCTTGATGCATTTAGAAATTTTCAAACATATGTGACTAACCATTTCAATGCTAAGCTGAAAATTTTTAGATCAGATAATGGTTGGGAGTACACGAGTCAAGCCTTCAAGCAACACCTATCCCAGCATGGTATCCTTCACCAAACGAGCTGCCCTTACACTCCACAACAAAATGGAGTTTCTGAAAGGAAGAACCGACACCTTATGGAAGTGGTTGGTCCATGATGTTCCAAGCTAATGTGCCAAAGAGGTTTTGGAGTGATGTTGTGGCCACTGCTTGTTACCTGATCAACCGAACCCCAACCAAGGTTCTTGAAGATCAATCACCCTTTGAGGTTCTGAACAAGCATAAGCCGGCCTTAGATCATATCAGGGTCTTTGGTTGTCTCTGTTTTGTTCACAAACCAGGAGAGCTAAGGACCAAGTTGGAAGCCAAGAGCACAAAAGGGATGTTTATTGGTTACTCACCAACTTAGGAGGGGTACAAGTGTTATGATCCGGCAACCAGAAGGGTAGTGGTGTCTCGAGATGTGAAGTTCGTGGAAGAAAGAGGATTTATGCGGAGAAGAACCAAGCAGAGCTTAAGGATTTAGCTTCTGATAAGGCAGCCAACTTGAGGATAATATTGGAGAATCTTGTGATTAACTTATCTCAGGATCCGAGGAGTGGAGGAGGACAACAACAAGGAGGCTTCCCCACTGCTAATGATAATGGACAGGAACCCCCCCTTGACCATGAGGGGGGAAATTAACCTGAAGAGCAGCATGATGAAGAATCAGGTTCCACACATGATCAAGGTGTGGATCAAGATGAGGGAGAAGTTGGAGATGGAAACCAGGAAGAAGAAGAGGTCGAGGAGGCTCAACCAGAAGCAACTCAAGAAGCTCAACCTTTGAGAAGGAGTACAAGGGTGAGGAACCCCCCATCCAACTGGATCAACAACCGGGTATGCTACAATGCTCAAGCAGTTGCTCATCCTGCCGAAGTTGTTTGCAATCTTATTCATTACCCGGAAGAGCATAAAGCCTTTATGATCAGTTTGGATGAGAGCCAGATACCAAGATCCTATGAATAAGCCATGCTAGACAAAGAGTGGAAGGAATCAGTTGGAGCTGAAGCAGAGGCAATGATCAAGAATGATACTTGGTATGGGAGCAATCTCCCAAAAGGAAAGAAGGCTGTGACCAGCAGATGGATATTCACCATCAAGTATCTTGCAAATGGGAAGATTGATAGGAAGAAAACAAGACTCGTGGCAAGGGGCTTCACTCAAACATATGGAGAGGACTAAATTGACACCTTTGCCCTAGTCGCCAAGCTTCATACTATCCGGATAGTTCTCTCCCTTGCAGTAAACTTAGAGTGGGGTCTTTGGCAAATGGATGTAAAGAATGCCTTCCTTCAAGGAGAACTTGAAGATGAAGTGTATATGCTCCCTCCTCCTGGTCTTGAGCATTTGGTTAAAGATGGAAACGTGTTGAGGTTGAAGAAAGCTATATATGGACTGAAGCAATCTCCTAAAGCCTGGTACACTAAGCTGAGCACTACTCTCAATGGGAAAGGCTTCAAGAAGTCAGAGCTCGACCATATTCTCTTCACCTTGACCACTCCATCACGTATTGTTCTTCTTCTTGTGTATGATGATGATATCATCATCACATGGAGTGACAAGGTTGGTATTCAATCAACCAAAGACTTTCTAAAGTCGGTTTTTGAGATCAAAGACTTGGGAGAAATGAAATACTTCCTTGGGATTGAGATATGTAGATCCAAGGAAGGTTTGTTCCTTTCTCAAAGAAAATATACACTTGATCTTTTGAAAGATGTAGGTAGACTTGGAGGGAAGAGTGTCAAGACACCATTAGAGGATGGGTATAAGATTCCACGTGAGAGGGAGATTGAAGACATCCAACAATTTGAAGATGCCAAGCTTTACAGAAAGCTTGTTGGTAAGTTGATCTACTTGACCATTACACGTCCTGATATATGTTTTGCTGTGAACCAGGTGAGTCAACACATGCAAGGACCAAAGGAACATCATTGGAGCATGGTTAACCGGATCCTGATGTACCTGAATGGCTCACCTGACCAAGGAGTATGGATGGGATGCAACAAGAGCACTGAGGTGGTAGGATATTGTGATGCGGATTGGGCAGGAGATCGAGTAGATAGGAAGTCTACAACAGGCTATTGCACTTTCATTGGTGGGAACTTGGTTACTTGGAAAAGCAAGAAGCAGAAAGTGGTGTCCTGCTCAAGTGTTGAGGCTGAGTATAAGGCCATGTCGAAGCTGACTAATGAGTTAGTCTAGATCAAGGGAATACTAAATCACTTGGAGATTGTTCAAGCTGCACCAATGACCATGCATTGTGACAACCAAGCAGAAATTCACATTGCCTCCAACTCGGTGTTTCATGAGAGAACCAAGCATATTGAAGTCGACTGCCACAAGGTAAGACAGATGATAGTCCAAGGAGTGATCTTACCTTGTTATACACGAAGTGAAGATCAGTTGGCTGATTGGTTTACTAAGGCTCCGAGGCAGAAGACACTTGAGTACATCCATCAGAGGTTGGGACTCATTGATCTTACTAGGCGCAACTAATCCCCTGTCATGAGGTCTTTACTCTTTTCCTTGCTAAGGTTTTATCCCTAAGGAGGGTTTTCTTTGGCAAGGTTTTTAATGAGGAAAATCTCATGACATTCCAAGCTTGACATGTTCACATGGTCAAGCTTGAGGGGGAGTGTTGAACCGAATAAGAGATGGAGTTATGATCTATTAAGAAGGCTGGAAAAGACTTATGAAATGGAGAGGAAGAAGTTTGGAGGTGTCCGTACAAGGCCGTACAAGGCGGTACAAGTTTTCCGCACAAGGCCGTACAAGTTGTCCGTACAAGGCTGTACAAGTTGTCCGTACAAGGCCGTACAACCATGGTCGACCAAAGTTACTCCGGGTAAAACCTCAGAAGTTACCTCCGCGTGGATAAGCTTCCTTCTTTCCTTCCGTGTGTCTAAGTGTACTGAACCTTGAGGATAAGAGTCACTCCGCGTCTGGACAGGCTGGCCTAAAGCATATAGTCAAGATGCCAAAGGAATCAAGCGTGTAGAGCTTCCTGGCCAAGTATTTTGAATTAAGCGCGCCTAAGACCCTTGACTCCACATGCTTAGGTTGGAACCTTATCTTGTATCGGTTAAGCACAGCCATAACCTTCCCTATATATTTGTAACTCCTCTCATTAATCAATCAAGCAATATATTCGAGTTTCTCTTATTCTCTCTAAGTGTTCTTCATGTTCTTCATACTCGATATGGTTTCTTAGTAAAGTCTCAACCTTTTAGTCTCTAAATCTCTTCTAGTTTCTCTTAAACTCGTTTAATATCCGTTTATACTCAGATTCTACTCAGTCTTTCATTTTGAGCATTATAGAAACTAGGTGAATCAAGTTTATGTCCTAAATGATCAAGGTTCTTAAGCAAACTAGATGCAGCAGTATGAGAGTCATTTCCATTTTTCAAGTGATCAGGGATACTAGACAAGATATAAGCAGCATAGGAGTACCCTAGAGGGTTACTAGATACATTACCATTCTCCTTGAGAGCTTTTATGAGGGCATCAATGTCTGACCTCCTGATCAGCTCATGCTCCATGCTTTTCAAGGGTGTGTGTTGAGATGCCAAGGCCTTTCCTTCCCCTTCACGCGTGGTTGAGCCAACTCCTGATGGACCAGCTTCACTTGCCTTTGATGAAAGGTGGGCTCTTGCATCTCTATCCTTCATGAACTTTTCCGGCTTGAGATGGGGGTGAAGTATCCAACAATGGCTCCTCTTATGATCCGGCTTCTTGCAATGGTCACAGTTGCCTCCAACCCTTCTCTTCTCACCACCTCTTCTTTCATCAGGCCTGTACATAGCTTTGTTACCTTGGAAAGCCTCAGCTTTGTTGGCCAGGGACAATTCCCCCTTACCCCCAAACAACCCCAAGGACCCTTCCTCCTTCTAGATTTGAGCTTACATTTCCTCCAAAGTTGGGAGGTTTGAGGACCTCAATATGTGTTTGATCAAATCGTTGAAGGCAAGATTCATGGTCAAAAGCAACCCAAACACCTGATCTTACTCACGCCTCTCCATGAGTATGTCTTGATCCATTGTGTTTGGCCAAATCATCTCTAGCTTGGACCACAAAGCCCTGAACTTACCCAAGTGTTTGGTAAGCTCAACCTATTCTTGCGCAAGGGTGTTAATTGATCTCTTTAGCTCAAACACCGGCTCAGATTGGAAGTGTTTCCATAAATCTTCAGGAGAGTCTCCCATAGATCCTTTGGCGACTCAAAGTAGCTATAGGCTTGAAGGATAGATGCTTCAAGAGAACCTTGTATCATGGTTATAACCGTCATGTCATCTTGGTCTCATTTTTGTTGACCGCAAAAGCAAGTTCTCCTGAGCCTTCTCCTTTAGTACCAACTGGTTTTGGAGCTCCATCTGAGATGTGACTCCATAAACCCTTGCTCCCAACCGCAGTCTTCACCAACCGAGACCACAAACGGTAGTTTCCTCCACCTTTACGTGTAACCGGGACAGTTATCATCACTTTGTTCCCTTCCATTCTTCACACAAGAGTTAGAACCCAGAAAGTTTGAAACTTTGAACACGAAATGAAGACGAAAAGAAACAGATTTATGAGCAATCTGGCTCTGATACGAGCAATCTGGCTCTGATACCAGGAGACTTTGAGAGAATAGGAGTAGAGTAGACGAATCTAAGAGAGAAATAGTGAAAAGAGTGAGAGATTAGGGAGGAGATTGCTTGATGTTCATGATGAACAAAAGAGAAGGGAGAGAGTAACTCGAAAAGTGTATATTGCTTAATGAAAGATCTGAGTCTCGGTTACAATATATAGAGAGAGGCCTAATCTAATCCACAAATGGTCCAGAGAGGTATGCTGACAAAGGCTGAGACATGGACACTATATGAGGAAAGCGCGCCTGGCTTTTGAATGCTTGGCTGAGAAAGCAAGATGCCTTTGCCATCTTCACTAGATACCTTGCCTTTCCAGCTCGAGCCAGCCTGTCTGGTCCAGCCTTATCCACGAGCTCTTACTTTTCTTTTTACCAGGTAAGCGCACCAAGTTAACTCTTCTTTACCATTTCACTCGTTCACCTTGGTTCCTTCTTTCCTTGTGACCCAAGCTTCTCTTCAACCTTGTACGGATAGGGAGTTGTACGGCCTAGGTCCATCCGTACAACTTTGCCCTATTTTTGCACAAGACCAAAATGGGTTTTGGTCGGGTCTAAAAATGTTTGGGTTGAGTGGTAACACATACCTCAGATTAATATCAAGCAAACATTTCGAGTGTCTCCTTTTTCTCTCTAGTGTTCTACATGGGTTCTTAACAAAGTCTCAAACTTTAGTCTCTAAATCTCTTCTAGTCTCTCAAACTCTCTTCTAATCATTTATACTCAGATTCTAGTTTAGTTTTCATGGTATCAGAGCCAGGTTCACTTGAATCTGGGTTTTGATTTCATCTCTCACGAAGAACACTCAATAACACTTTTTCATCCGTAAAGCTTCAATGTGGAGGGTACAAAGACAACCGTGATTCAAGTGACACTCAAGGGAGGAAACTACCTCCTATGGTCTCGTGTGGTGAAGACAGCAGTGGGGAGTAAGGGTTTGTGGAACCACATCCTTGAGGATGAAGCTCCAAAACTCATTACTCATGAAGGGAACAAGGAGATTGTCGTGTGTGATGAAGTGAAGTTGATCCAGGAAGACAATCTGGTGAAGTCCATCCTTCAAAGCTCTCTAGATCCGGTGAACTTATAGGCTTACGGTTACTGTGAGAAGGCAAAGGACCTGTGGGATACACTCCAGAAGGTGTATGGGAACATCTCAAACCTTACTCGGGTGTTTGAGATCAACGAGCTATCAAAAGCCTAGCTCAAGAAAATATGGAGTTCACCAAGCATCTTGGGAAGTTTAGAGCTTTATGGTCTGAGCTTGAGATGTTGAGGCCAAGCACAACTGATCCTGATGAGCTCAATGAAAGGCGTGAGCAAGATAAAGTATTTGGCTTGTTGCTCACCCTTAACTCCACCTACAATGACTTTGTGAAACACATCCTGCAAGTTGAGAAGTTACCCACCATGGAAGAAGTCTGCACACAAATTCAGAAGGAACAAGGGTCATTGGGACTCTTTGGAGGAAAGGGGGAGCTTACCTTAGCTAACCAAGCTGAGGTGCCTCAAGCCAACAAGGGGAACAAGTATTAAGAAAGGAGGTTCAATGGGAACTGTGACCATTGTAAGAGACAAGGGCACAAGAAGCATCAGTGCTGGATCCTTCACCCTCACCTCAAAGTAACCAAGTTCATGAAGGACAGAGATGCAAGGGCGAATGTGAGCTATGGAGAGAGTGATCAGCATGGTTTGAGTGGAGCCGGGCCATGCAACCGAGCACATGAGACTGAAGGTGGTGAGAACAAAGAATTGGTGACCTACACAGCTCAAACCAACTGTCCAAATGAGCATGAGTTCATCCGCCAATCCGAAATGGATGCTCTCATCAAGATGCTCAAAGAAAATGGTACCACTCTTGGTAACCTCAGGGGGTATTCTTTTGGTGCATCTAAGATTGCTAGTTATCATGATCAAACTGATGTCTATACCCACTCTAGGATTGCTTGTTTATCTCATAGTGATTGTAGCATGTCTAAACCATTGATAGTTGATTCAGGTGCATCCCTTCATATGATTATTGATACTAGTCTTATTATAGATATAGAGCATGCGAATGGACATGTTATGATTACTAATGGTGATAGGATTCCAATAAGGGGTGTAGGCAAGCTAAAACTGTTTGATAAGGAATCTTGATGTTTCTATATGCCTGAGTTTACATCAAATTTGTTATCTGTTAAGAGGTGCACTAATGATTTACAATGCAATGTTATCTTAAGTCCTAATGATGTGAAGGTTCAGGATATTGAGAGCAGTCGTTTGATTGGGGAAGGAGTTAAAAAGGAGACCGTTACTTACTTGAAGAGCTTACTTCTTTACCTGATTATAGTTGTTCCTTTACTTCTGTTTTTGCTTCTGGTTTAAATAAGAATGCTTTGTGGCATGCTACACTAGGACACCCTCAGGTTAGAGCTCTAAACTTAATGGTTCCAGGTGTTTTTCTGAGAATAATGATTGTGAAGCTTTTATCTTAGGCAAGCATTGTAAGACTGTGTTTCAAAAGTTCACTACTATCTATGATCACTGCTTTGATTTAATACATTCGAATGTTTGGAATGCACCTTTCTTATCTAGAGAGAACCCTAAGTATTTTGTCACATTCATAGATGAGAAGTCTAAATACACCTGGATAACCTTAATTCCATCTAAAGATAGGGTGCTTTATGCATTTAGAAATTTCCAAACATATGTTACTAACCATTTCAATGCTAAGCTGAAATTTTTTAGATCATATAATGGTGGAGAGTTGGTACGGCCTGAATAGGCTGTTCTCCTCGGATCATTTGAAGGGGATTGATAGAGGGTCGATCTAGAGGCTACTAGCACTCGGATCTGATGATGAACTTCTCTTCTTGGCGATGGGTTTGCCTCAGAGATGTGTTGCTACTCAAAGACACAGGATTACCCTGTATTGTCGTTGATTGATCACAAGGAATTCCTTCCCTTAGATTGTTAGAATTATGAATGTATGATGAGAATAGAAGAGGATGGTCGAGTTTCGTTGAGATTGAGTGAAGAACAAGAGAGATGAACTCAAGAACACATTTCTGGACAGAAAAGAGAGAGAGAGAGACTAAGAGAGATTATAGAGAGGAAAGAGGATTCGAAATCCTTACATTACTTCTGGTCTGGATACATTTAAATAGGCATACAAGAGGACAAGAAGCATAATAAATAATAATAAATTCACATAGAGAAAGGGACAGCTCCAAGCATCTCTCTTCTTTTAACCCCACATGTGATACTCTCTTGTCATGATGCTCCAACGTCTCTCTCCCTCTTGGAATGTATTATAAAGATTCCATAAGTCCCAAAAGGTCATGTGGTCGTGCACACTCCAGCCTTGCCTTATAAGTCACTCATGGGTGGTTGTGGGACCATCTGTACGGCCATAGTCAACCAGCTCCATTTTGTTGCATCCAAATGATCTCTTGTTTTCCATTTGTCCTCTGAATCTCTCTTTTGGTTCTTCATCTCAATACTCCCCGTCAAGCTTGACCATAGGGACTGGTCAAGCTTGGAAACATGAAGAACTTCCCTCATTAAAACCTTAGTGTGCAAAATCCAGTGGGACAAAAACACACTAAAGAAAAAAGAGTAGAAGACTCCATGTTAGGAGAACTAGTGAGATGTGAGGTCTATGAGTCCCAACTTAGAGTGGATGAACTCACAGACTTTGGTGCTTGCTGCCTTGGTGAAAATTTCAGCAAGCTGGTCTTTACTTCTTGTGTAGCAAGGTAGGATGATTTGCTTCTCCACAGCTTGTCTAACCTTGTGGCAGTCTACTTCAATGTGTTTGGTCCTTTCATGAAAAACTGAGTTGCTGGCGATGCGAATGGCAGCTTGGTTGTCACAATGTGTTGAGTTGACGTATGCTGAGGAGTTAAAATAATAGAGGAGTGTTGGGTTAAGGAGTATGAGAATAAGAGAAAGGTTTGGAGATGTTTTGTGTCGACCATGTCCGTACAGGCCGTACAGATCATGGTCGACCCAAAATACTCGACCAATGGGTAAAACATCATCCGGGTAAAACAAGAAGTAACCAGAGACGCTTACCGTGCCTTACATGTGTCTATCTAGTAAAAAGGAGTATGGATAAGGCGCAGACAGGCTGGAAAGTGATCAGCATCTTCCCAGTGATGCTGATGCTCTTCTTGTGGCTCCCATTGGTCGGCCGTTTGAAATAAGTGCGCCTCTTTCTTTCTGTCCACATATTTGTTCTTCCTTTTGGTTTGGGAAACCCTTGTAGATCCTCTATCTATATTCAGCATGTCGAGTATCAATAATATCATAAAGTTCGGGTTTCTTTTTCTCTCTTGGCCGAAATGAATCTCTCTACACATATATCTCTCTAATCTCTCTATTCTATCCGATTCTCTTCTTTTATGTCTAAACAAGTCTCTATAATCTCATATTCTCTTTCATCATATCAGAGCCAGGTTACTGATAATATGGGTTCGTGTTCTTCATTTCAAGAGTAATGGTTAAAAATTTTTTGAGATCCAAGGAAAGTTTGAAGTTTGAAGATTTCTTTCACTAGATCTAAAGTCTTTCCGGGTTGATTCATCTCAAAGTCTCAACCTTTCCTGGATTTGAATCTCAAGTGTTCTTCAGATTCATAAAGACTCAAGCTTTTCTAAATCTGGGTACTCAACAACAAGATGGAAGGAAACATATGCTCAAGGCTGGTGAAAACGGCTGTGGGGAGCAAGGGTTTATGGAACCATATCACAGATGGACCTCCAAAACCAGTTTCTGAGAAGGGAGGAGGCGAAGGAGCAACTGAGCTTGCTCTAGCTGATGAGAACAAGTGGGTTCAAGAAGACATGACTGTTGTCACTGTGTTGCAAGCCTCTCTTGAGACTTCAATCCTTGAAGCTTACAGGTACTGTTAGACAGCAAAAGACCTATGGGATACACTCCAAAAGGTATATGGCAACATATCTAATCTGAGCCGTGTGTTTGAGGTGAAGAGAGCTATCAACACTCTTGTGCAGGAAGAGGTGGAGTTCATCAAACACTTAGGGAAGTTCAGAGCTCTATGATCTGAACTTGAGATGCTAAGGCCAAGCACAATGGATCAAGACATCATCATGGATAGGAAAGGGCAAGATCAAATCTTTGGCTTGCTACTGACCCTGAATCCAGTGTACAACGACCTGATCAAGCACATCTTGAGGTCATCTAAGCTGCCATCCTTGGAGGAAGTGTGCTCTCAGATCCAGAGGGAAGAGGGATCACACGGATTGTTTGGAGGAAGAGGTGATCTTTCCTTGGCAAACAAGGCATAAGTTACTCAAGATAACAAGGCAATGTACAAACCTGAGGAAAGGAGGTATGGTGAGGATAGGAGGTTTAGAGGCAATTGTGATCATTGCAAGAAGTCGGGTCACAAGAGAAGTCAGTGCTGGATCCTTCATCTCCACCTCAAACCAACCAAATTTATGAAGGAGAGGGAAGGAAGAGCTCACCTTTCCAAAGAAGCAAGTGAAGTCGGTCCTTCTGGAAGTGGGTCTACTACACGTGAAGGTGAAGGGAAGGCTATGGCATCTCAACACTCTTCAGCCAAGAACATGGATCAAGAGCCCATAAGGAGGCCCGACATTGATGCTCTCATCAGAGTTCTTAAGGAGAATGGTAACACACTCGGGAACACCCTTGGTTATACTCATACTATTTATAGAATGCCTAAGACTCTTGATCAGGTAGATGCTTTAGGAGAATCACATAGATCATATACTTCTGCTAGTGTGTTAACTAAACCTTTAGTTGTTGATTATGGTTCTTCTCATCACATGATAAGTGACACCAATCTTATAAAGGATATTGAACCGACTTATGGTCATGTGATGATTGCAAATTGTGATAGAGTAGCTATAAAAGGAATTGGAAGCTTGAACTGTTTGATAAAGAGTCTAGAGCTTTCTATATGCTTGAGTTTACTTCAAATCTTTTATCTGTCAAGAAATGCACTACTGATTTACAATGAGAGGAGTAAGTTGATTGGGAAAGGAGTACATTACTTCTATGCTTGAAGACATTACTTCTATTTCTAGTTCTAGTTACTCATTTAGCTTTGTTTCTACTTCAAATAATGATGCATTGTGGCATGCTAGATTAGGTCATCCCCATGTCAGGGCCCTTAGTTTAATGTTACCAGGTGTCATGTTTAAAAATAATGAGTGTGAAGCGTGCATTTTGGGTAAACATTGTAAGACAGTCTTTAAGAAATCAAGTACTATCTATGAGAAGTGTTTTAATCTTGTTCATTCTGATGTTTGGACTGCTCCATGTTTATCTAAAGAGAACTATAAGTATTTTGTTACATTCATTGATGAAAAATCTAAATACACCTGGATAACACTCATTAAAACTAAGGATAGGGTGCTTGATGCATTTAAAAAATTTCATATGTTGCTAACCATTATAATGTCAAGATTAAGATTTTCAGATCAGATAATTGTGGGGAATACATGAGTCATGCTTTCAAAGATCATCTAGCTCAACATGGGATCCTACATCAGGCGAGTTGCCCTTACACTCAACAACAGAATTGAGTGGCTGAAAGGAAGAATAGGCACCTCATGGAGGTGGCAAGGTCGATGATGTTCCAAACCAACGTCCCAAAGAGTTCTGGAGTGATGCTGTGATGTCTGCTTACTATCTTATCAACTGGATACCAACCAAGTCTTAGAGGATCAGTCTCCATTTGAAGTCCTGAACGAGGTCAAGCCCTCTTTGGATCATCTAAGAGTATTTGGATGTCTTTGTTATGTGCTGGTGCCAGGAGAAATGAGGAACAAGTTGGAGCCTAAGAGTACTAGAGCAATGTTCATCGGCTACTCTACAACTCAAAAGGGGTACAAGTTCTTTGAAACCTCAACAAAGAAGCTTTTAGAATCTCGGGATGTCAAGTTTTTGGAATCAAGAGGATACTATGAAGAAAAGAGCTGGGAGGATCTTAAGGATCTAGCTCAAACATTTGACAAGGCTGTGAGCCTTAGGATGATCATGGAAGGTCTTGGGATAAATCTAAACCAGGATCAGCAAGATGTGCCTCAATCACATGAAGCTGAAGAACCATCCCACCTTGATCATGAGGGGGGAAATGAACCCGGAGATGATGGTCATGAGGACGAGAACTCTGGAAGTCCTGATCAAGATGTGATGGGACATGAGGAAGCAAATGATATGCCTTAACCAGAAGGCCAAGAGGAGCATGAGGAAGCAGTTTAATCTGAGGTACAAGCATCATTGAGGAGAAGCCAGAAGGCCAAGAGGAGCATGAGGAAGCAGTTTAAACTGAGGTACAAGCTTCATTGAGGAGAAGTACTAGAGTAAGAAGGCATCCATTTAACTGGGTGAACACTAGGGTCTACTTTAATGCTCAAGCAGTTGCCAATCCTAGTCAAGTTGTCTGCTCATGTTACAAGATCGTATGAGGAAGCTATGGAGGATGAAGAGTGGAGGAAATCAGTGGGTGATGAAGCAGGTGCAATGATCAAGAATGAGACTTGGTATGAGAGTGAGCTGCCAAAAGGGAAGAAGGCTGTTACTAGTAGATGGATCTTCACTATCAATTACTTACGAAATGGGAAGATAGAAAGGAGGAAAACTAGACTAGTTGCAATAGAATTCACCCAAACCTATGTAGAGGACTATGTTGACACCTTTTCTCATGTGGCAAAGCTCCATACTATCCGGATTATCCTGTCCATTGCAACCAACTTGGGATGGAACTTATGGCAAATGGATGTGAAGAATGTCTTCTTTCAAGGAGAGATGGAAGATGAGGTGTATATGTATCCCTTCCTTGTCTTGAACATCTAGTGAAACCAGGAAATATACTGAGGTTGAGGAAGGCTATCTATGGCTTGAAGCAGTCTCCAAGAGCTTGGTACCACAAGTTGAGCACTACTCTGAATGGTCGAGGCTTCATCAAGTTCGAGCTTGATCACACCCTATTCACCATTGTCTCCCCATCAGGTATCATTGTCTTCCTAGTCTATGTTGATGATATCATCATAACTGGGAGTGACAAAGAAGGTATCAAAGCTACTAAAGATTATCTTAAATTTGTATTTGAAATTAAAGACTTGGGAGAAATGAAATACTTCCTTAGGATTGAGATTTGTAGGTCTAAGGAAGGATTGTTCATGTCCCAAAGGAAATATACTCTTGATCTTTTGAAAGATGCAGGTACACTTGGAGGGAAAACAGCAAGGATGCCCATGGAGGATGGGTATAAGGTTCCTCGTGAGGGGGAGATTGAAGATAGCAAACCATTTCATGATGCCAAGCTTTATAGAAAGCTAGTTGGTAATTTAATATACTTAACCATCACACGTTCTGATATTTGCTTTGCTGTGAACCAGGTCAGCCAACACATGCAAGTTCTAAAGGAGCACCACTGGGATATGGTGGAGCGGATCCTGAGCAACCTGAATGGTTCACCTGGTGAAGGAGTATGGATGGGATGCAACAGCAACACTGAAGTGGTCGGTTACTGTGATGCGGATTGGGATGGTGATAGAGCAGATAGGAAGTCCACTACTGGCTAGTACACATTCATTGGAGGGAATCTAGTTACATGGAAGAGCGAGAAGCAAAATGTCGTGTCCTGCTCTAGTGTTTAAGCCAAGTATAGAGCAATGTTGAAGTTGAAAAATGAGCTTGTCTGGATCAAAGGCATTCTGAAATATCTTGGCATTGAGCAGTCCCCCCCCCCCAATGACAATGCATTGTGACAACCAAGCAGCCTTCCACATAGCCACCAACTCAGTGTTTCACGACAGGACCAAGCATATTGAGGTTGATTGCCACAAGGTGAGGCAGATGATTGGGTTAGGAATGATCTTACCTGGCTATACGAGGAGTGAGGATCAGTTAGCTGATGTGTTCACTAAGGCAGCTAGGCAAAAGACAAGACAATGGCGTCCATCTTTGGCCAGTTGGGACTCATTGATCTAACCCAACTTAGCTAATCCTATGCTATGTGGTCTTTACTCTTTTTCCCTCATCAAGGTTTTATCCCAAAAGGGTTTTCCGTTGAGGTTTTTAATGAGGAAGACCTCATAGCCTTCCAAGCTCGACTTGTTCCATATGGTCAAGCTTGAGGGGGAGTGTTGAGTTGAGGTATGATGAGGAGTTAAAATGATAGAGGAGTGTTGGGTTAAGAAGTATGAGAAGAAGAGAAAGGTTTGGAGAGGTTTTGTGTCGACCATATCTGTACAGGCCGTACAGGCCGTACAGATCATGGTCAACCCAAAATACTCGACCAAAGGGTAAAACATCATCCGGGTAAAATAAGAAGTAACCAGAGACGCTTACCATGCCTTACCTTGGTCTATCCAGTAAAAAAGGAGTATGGATAAGGCGCGAAGAGGCTGGAAAGTGATCAGCATCTTCCTAAAGATGTTGATGCTCTTCTTGTGGCTCCCCTTGGTCGACCATTTGAAATAAGCCCGCCTCTTTCTTTCTGTCCACATATTTGTTCTTGCTTTTGGTTTTGGGAAACCCTTGTAGCTCCTCTATATATATTCAGCATGTCGAGTATCAATAATATCATACAGTTCAGGTTTCTTTTTCTCTCTTGGCCGAAATGAATCTCTCTACACAAATCTCTCTCTAATCTCTCTATTCTATCCGATTCTCTTATTTTCTGTCTAAACAAGTCTCTATTATCTCTTATTCTCTAAATATGTCACAATGCATTATGATGGGTGATGTTGTCTCGATTCCCAAGTCCCCAAGCAACCCCTTGATCCATATCAACTCATTGGGGAGCTTTCTCATAGCTCTATACTCTGCCTCAGCACTTGAACATGATACAACCTTCTGCTTCTTGTTTTTTCAAGTCACCAAATTGCCTCCAATGAATGTACAGTACCCAGTAGTTGATCTCCTATCAACCCTATCTCCTTCCCAATCAGCATCACAATATCCAGTTATCTCAGTGCTTCCATTGCATCCCATCCAAACACCTTGACCAGGAGCTTCTCTCAAGTATCTCAAGATCCTCTCCACCATGTTCCAGTGATGAACCTTAGGGGCTTGCATATGCTGACTGACTTGGTTCACAGCAAAACAATTGTCTGCCTTGTGATAGTTAAGTAAATAAGTTTCCCAACCATCCTCCTATACTGCTTGACATCTCCAAATGGCTTATCTTCAAACTCCCCCTCACCCAGCACCTTGTAGCCATCTTCAAGTGAAGTCTTTGCTTTCCTTCCTCCAAGATCACCTGCCTCACTCAATAGATCAAGTGTGTACTTTCTTTGAGATAAGAACAGCCCCTCTTTAGATTGGCATATCTCAATCCCTAGAAAGTACTTTAGTTCACCCAAGTCTTCAGTATCAAAATAAGATTTGAGAAAGGCTTTGGTTAAGGACATACCTTCTTTATCACTTACGGTGATGATAATGTCATCCACATAGATTAGTATAACCACAATGCCTTGTTGACTGGTGAGGGTAAAGAAAGTGTGATCAGCTTCAGACTTGATCAACCCTTTTCCATTAAGTGTTGTAGTTTGCTTATGGTACCAGGCTCTCTGTGATTGTTTTAATACATAGATTGCTTTATTCAATCTAAAGACATTCCCTAGTTTGACAAGGTGTTCTAGGCCAGGAGGTGGTCTCATGTTGACCTCATCTTCCAATTCACATTGTAGGAAAGCATTCTTGACATCCATTTGCCATAGGCCCCATTCCAAGTTGACTCTCATGTAGACCTCATCTTCCAATTCACATTGTAGGAAAGCATTCTTGACATCCATTTGCCATAGGTCCCATTCCAAGTTGACTGCCAATGAGAGAACAATCCTTATGGTGTGGAGCTTGGCCACTGGAGCAAATGTATCAATGTAATCTTTGAAAGACTGAATAGAATCTGAGTATAAAGAAGTAGAAGAGAGTTTAAGAGAGACTAGAAGAGATTTCGAGACTAAAGGTTGAGACTTTACTAAGAAACCATTTTGAGAATGAAGAACATGAAGAACACTTAGAGAGAATAAGTGAGACTCGAAAATATTGTTTATTGATTAATGAGGAAGATTTAAAAATATATAGAGAAGGGTTATAACAGATACAAGATAAGGTTTCAGCTCAATCGTGTCAAGTCAAGGTTGGGGAGCGACCCGTTTGAAATCATGTGGACGAGAGGCTCTACGTGCTTGATCCGTTTAGCATCTTGACTAGATTCCTTCCTTTCCAGCTGTGCCAATTTTTCAAGGAAAGAGCTTACCTTATCCATAAGGTTATCTGATCCTAGACACGGAGTAGAAAGGTAAATGATCAAGTTAATTTCTCCGGGTGAACTGGTTTCACCTTTGGTCGATCCTTTTCACTTTTGATCGACCAAGAGTTGTATGGCCTTAAACGGACCAACTGTACAGACTTGTACGAACATCTTCCCTTATTCTCCTATTGATCTTATAAGCCTTCTCTAACCTTTGTATCCTCATTCATGTATTCAGTTCAACACTCCCACTCAAGCTTGACCATGTGGATCAAGTCAAGCTTGGAATACCGTGAGATCTTCCTCATTAAAAACTTTACTAAAGAAAACCCTCCTTAGGGATAAAAACTCAGGAAGGAAAATAGTGAAGACCTCATGAGAAGGGGATTAGTTGCGCCTGGTAAGATCAATGACTCCCAACCTGTGATGGATGGACTCAAGTGTCTTCTGCCTTGGTGCTTTAGTGAACACATCGACCAATTGATCTTTACTCCGGGTGTAGCAAGGTAAGATAACTCCTTGGAATGTCATCCGCCTCACCTTGTGGCAGTCAACTTCAATATGACTGGTCCTCTCGTGGAACACCGAGTTTGATGCAATGTGGATTGCTGCTTGGATGTCATGATGCATGGTCATTGGTGTGGACTGATCAATCTCAATATCCTCTTGATACAAACTAACTCATTAGTCAGCTTCAACATGGCCCTATACTCAGCCTCATCACTTGAGCATGAAATCACCTTCTGCTTCTTGCACTTCCAAGTGACCAAGTTCCCACCAATGAACGTGCAATAGCCTGTGGTTGACTTCCTATTTGCTCGATCTCCAGCCCAATCAGCATCACAATACCCTACTACCTCAGTGCTCTTGTTACACCCCATCCACACTCCTTGTTCTGGTGAACCATTCAGGTACATCAGGATCCAGCTAACCATGTTCCAATGGTACTCCTTTGGTCCTTGCATATGTTGACTCACCTGGTTCACAGCAAAACATATATCAGGACGTGTAATGGTTAAGTATATCAACTTACCCACAAGTTTTTTTAAAGCTCGGCATCTTCAAAAGGTTGGCTATCTTCAATCTCCCCTCACGTGGAACCTTATATCCATCTTCTAAGGGTGTCTTCACTGTCTTCCCTCCGAGTTTACCTTCATCTTTCAAAATATCAAGTGTATATTTTTTTGGGAAAGGAACAAACCTTCCTTGGATATACATATCTCAATTCCAAGGAAGTATTTCATTTCCCCCAAGTCTTTAATCTCAAAAACCGACTTTTGATTGAATACCAACCTTGTCACTTCCTGTGATGATGATATCATCAACATACACAAGAAGGACTACAATACCTGATGGAGTGGTCAAGGTGAAGAGGGTGTGGTCGAGTTCTGACTTCTTGAAGCCTTTCCCATTGAGAGTAATACTTAGCTTGGTGTACCAGGCTCTAGGAGACTGCTTTAGACCATATATGGCCGTCTTCATCCTCAAAACGTTTCCATCCTTAACCAAATTCTCAAGACCAGGAGGAGGATGCATGTATACCTTATCTTCAAGCTCTCATTGTAGGAAGGCATTCTTCAAATCCATTTGCCAAAGACCCCATTCTAAGTTCACTGCAAGAGATAAAACTATCCTTATTGTGTGAAGCTTGGCGGCTGGAGCAAAGGTATCTATGTAGTCCTCTCCATAGGTTTGAGTAAAACCCCTTGCCACTAATCTTGTCTTCCTCTAATCAATCTTCCCATTTGCAAGATACTTGATGATGAAAATCCATCTGCTGGTCACATCCTTCTCTCCTTTTGGCAGTTTACTCTCATACCAAGTATCGTTTTTCATAATTGCATCCGCCTCAGCTCCAACTGATTCCCTCCATTCTTTGTCTTGCATGGATTCTTCATAGGATCTTGGTAACTGAATCTCATCCATGTTAATCATGAAATCACAATGTTCTTTAGGGTAATGGGAAGCCAAGTCTTATAAAAAGCCAAGTCTTTACGCTCTTCTTGATTCTTAGAACCCTCTTTCCTCCACAAACTTCACATCCCTTGACACTACCACCCTCGTAGTTGCCGGATCATAACACTTGTATCCCTTCTGAGTTGGTGAGTACCAAATAAACATCCCTTTTTTGCTCTTGGCTTCCAACTTGTTCCTTAGCTCTCATGGTTTGTGAACAAAGCAAAGCCAACCAAAGACCCGAAGATGATCTAAGGCTGGTATATTCATGTTTAGAACTTCAAAGGGTGATTGATCTTCAAGGACCTTGGTTGGGGTTTGGTTGATCAGGTAACAAGAAGCCACAACATCACTCCAAAACCTCTTTGGCACATTTGCTTGGAACATCATGGATCTAGCAACTTCCATAAGGTGTCGGTTCTTCCATTCAGAAACTCCATTCTGTTGAGGGGGTAAGGGCAACTCGTTTTGTGAAGGATGCCATGTTGAGATAGGTGTTGCTTGAAAGCTTGACTAGTGTACTCCCCACCATTGTCTGATCTAAAAAGTTTTAGCTTAGCATTGAAATGGTTAGTCAGATAGTTTTGAAAATTTCTAAATACATTAAGCACCCTATCTTTAGATGGAATCAAGGTCATCCAGGTGTATTAAGACTTCTCATCTATGAATGTGACAAAATACTTATGGTTCTCTCTAGATAAGCAAGGTGCAGTCCACACATCCGAATGTATTAAATCAAAGCAGTGATCATAGATAGTAGTGGACTTTTGAAACACAGTTTTACAATGCTTGCCTAAGATACAAGCTTCACAATCATTATTCTCAAAAACAACACCTGGAACCATTAATTTAAAGCTCTAACATGGGGGTGTCCTATTCCAGCATGCCATAAATCATTCTTATTTAAACCATGATCAGGTTAAGGAACAACTATGATCAGGTAAAGAAATAAGCTCTTCAAGTAAGTAAAGGTCTTCTTTTGTAACTCCATCCCAATCAAATGACTGCTCTCAATATCCTGAAACTTCACATCATTAGGACTGAAGATAACATTGCATTGTAAATAATTATTGCACCTCCTAACAGATAACAAATTTGATGTAAACTCAGGCATATAGAAGCATCTAGATTCCTTATCAAACAGTTTTAGCTTGCCTATACCACTTATTGGAATCCTATCACCATTAGCAATCATAAAATGTCCATGTGCAGGCTCTATATCTGTAATAAGACTAGTGTCACTAATCATATGATGTGATGCACCTGAATCAACTGTCAATGGTTTAGACATGCTACAAGCACTATGAGATAAACCAGCAATCCTAGAGTTGGTATAGACATCATTTTGATCATGATAACTAGCAATCTTAGATGCACCAAAAGAATAACCCCTGAGGTTACCAAGAGTGTTACCATTGTCTTTGGGCATCTTGATGAGAGCATCCATTTCTGATCGGCAGATGAACACATGCTCATTTGGACAGCTGGTTTGAGCTGTGTAGGTCACCAATGATTTGTTCTCACCACCTTCAGTCTCCTGTGCTCGGTTGGATGGCCCGGCTCCACTCACACCTTGCTGATCACTCCCTCCATAGCTCACATTAGCCCTTGCATCTCTGTCCTTCATGAACTTGGTTGGCTTGAGGTGAGGATGAAGGATACAACACTGATTCTTCTTGAGCCCTTGTCTCTTGCAATGGTCGCAGTTCCCATTGAATCTCCTTTCTTAATACTTTTTCACCTTGTTGGCTTGAGGCATCTCAGCTTGGTTAGCTAAGGTAAGATCCGCCTTTCCTCCATACAACACCAATGATCCTTGCTCTTTCTAGATCTGTGCGCAGACTTCCTCCAAGGTGGGTAGCTTCTAAACTCGCAAGATGTGTTTCACTAGAACATTGTAGTTTGGCTTGAGAGTGAGGAGCAAGCCAAAGACTTTATCTTGTTCAGGCCTCTAATTGAGCTCAGCTGGATCTGTTGTACTCGGCCTCAGCATCTCTAGCTCAGACCACAAAGCTCTAAACTTTCCAAGATGCTTTGTGAACTCCATATCTTCTTGTGCAAGGCTGTTGATGGCTCGTTTGATCTCAAACACCCGAGTAAGGTTTGAGATGTTTCCATACACCTTATGGAGAGTGTCCCATAGGTCCTTTGCCTTCTCACTGTAACTATAATCCTCTAAGATCGACGAATCTAAAGAGCTTTGAAGGATGGACATCACCAGGTTGTCTTCCTTGATCCACTTAACTCCATTACACACGACAATCTACTTGTCGCCTTCATGGGTAATGAGCTTTGGAGCCTCATCCTCAAGGATGTCTTCACCACAGGAGACCATAGGAGATAGTTCCCCCCCTTAAGTGTCACTGGAATCACCGTAGTTTGGTACCCTCCCTCTTGAGACTTCACAAAATGAAAAAGGTGTTCTTGAGTGTTCTTCGTTGAGAAATGAAATCAAAACCCAGATTCAAGTGAACCTGGCTCTGATACCATGAAATACTGATTAGAAACTGAGCATAAAGGAGTAGAAGAGAGTTTAAGAGAGACTAGAAGAGATTTGGAGACTAAAGGTTGAGACTTTACTAAGAAACCATTTCGAGAATGAAGAACATGAAGAAGGCTTAGAGAGAACAAGAGAGACTCGAAAATATTACTTATTGATTAATGAGGAAGAGTTACAAATATATAGAGAAGGGTTATAACAGATACATGATAAGGTTTCAACTCAATCGTGTCAAGTCAAGGTTGGGGAGCGACCCGTTTGAAATCATGTGGACGAGAGGCTCTACGTGCTTGATCCGTTTAGCATCTTGACTAGATTCCTTCCTTTCCAGCTGTGCCAATTTTTCAAGGAAAGAGCTTACCTTATCCATAAGGTTATCTGATCCTAGACACGGAGTAGAAAGGTAAATGATCAAGTTAATTTCTCCGGGTGAACTGGTTTCACCTTTGGTCGATCCTTTTCACTTTTGATCGACCAAGAGTTGTACAGCCTTCTCTAAACTTTGTATCCTCATTCCTTTATTCAGTTCAACAATCTTCCCTATAGACCTGAGTAAAAACCCTTGCAACTTGTCTTGTCTTTTTCCTTTCTGGTTTTCCATTGGCTTGCTACTTGATGGTGAAAAGAAAGTGTCGTGTCACAGCTTTCTTGCCTTTGGGAAGCTTAGTTCATACCAGGTATCAATCTTGATCATAGAATTGATCTCATCTCCAACTGAGTCTTTCCACTCTTCATCCTCCATTGCTTCTTCCTATGATCTAGGAATGTATTCCTGGTCCAACTCCATGATGAAAGCTTGATGTTCTTCTGGATAATGAGCAAGAGAGCACACTGCACTTATTGGATGAGCCACTGCTTCAGCATTGAAGTACACTCTTGTGTTGATTCATTTTGATGCATGTTTCTTGATCCTAGTACTCCTCCTTACGGGCTGAACCTGGTCGTCCTCTTCCCCTTCCTGCTCTTCTTCCTCATAAACCTGTGCAGTTTCAGTCTCTTGTTCTTCAACACCATCCTGATCATGAACTTCTGGTTCTAGTTCATTGCCCCATTCAGGATCAGGATGATTGACTTCTTCAGTCTCTTGTTCAGTTTCTTTAGGAGGTGTAGCTTCTCTGGTGGCCTCCTTTTCCTTGGATAAGCTGATTCCCAGATTCTCCATGATTATTCTCACGTTATTAGCCTTGTCAGATGCCTGAGATAGAACTTTGAGCTCATTTCTCAGCATAGAAACCTTTTCCTTCCATAATTTCTCATCTCTGGATACAAGAACTCTTCTTGTTTCAGGATTGTAGTACTTGTATCCTTGCTGTGTAGAGGAGTACCCAATGAACATACACTTCATGCTCTTTCCATCTAGCTTGTTTCTTTGTTCTCCTGGTATCAACACAAAGCAGGCACATCCAAACACTCTGATGTGATGAATATATGGCATGTTTTGGTTCAACACTTCATAAGGAGAGACATCCTTCAGCACCTTGGTAGGGATCCGGTTGATGAGATAGCAAGCTGTGACCACAGCATCACTCCAAAAACTTTTAGGAACATTGGCATGGAACATCACTGATCTAGCCACCTCCATGAGATGCATATTCTTTCTCTCAGCCACTCCATTTTGCTGAGGAGTATAAGGACAGCTTGTCTGGTGGACTATGCCATGCTTTGCTAGATGACTCTTGAATTCATGACTTGTATGCTGTCCTCCATTGTCTGACCTCAGTACCTTCACATTAGCTTTAAAGTGGTTAGTGACATAAGATTGAAAGTTCATAAATGCATCTAACACATGATCCTTAGAAGGAAGCAAAGTAATCCAGGTGTATTTTGATTTATCATCTATAAAGATGACAAAATACTTATGTCTTAAAACTTTATGAGATTGTTGTAGGATGGATTGAGGCTTAGGAGTAGACTGAAAACCTTGTCTTGCTCATATCTTTTCCTTATGACCTTTGGATCTAAGGAGAATGGTCTAAGAGCATCAAGCTCTGCCCACAGGCTTTTGAACTTGCCAAAATATTGATTGAACTCCAATCCTTTCTGGCTCAGGATGTTGATAATCCTTTGACTTCAAACACACGGATCAGATTGGAGAGATTCCCAAACACAGTTTTAAGACTCTCCCATAGATCTTTGGCGGTTTCAAAATGAGAGTAAGCCTCCAATATTGATTCTGAGAGAGAGTTGTGGATGATCTCAAGTGCTTGCTGGTCTTCTCTGACCCACTTGTCTTCATCCTACAGACCAATCGCCTGACTACCCTCTTTAGTCATCCTCTTTGAAGCTTCAGGCCTCATGATGTGGCTGTCCCAAAGTCCATGACTTTCCAAGGTAACTCTAGCCTCTCTTGACCATACCTAGTAGTTAGAACCCTCAAGAGTTACTGGAATAACACTTCTTTTCTTCATTTCCATGGGTGGATTTCTTTTACCTAATGGTTAAAGTTATTATCTAGTGGGTAAAGATTAAGAACACAGAAAATTTTAAAAACAAGCAGCATAACGAGATTTGCAGATGGAAATGTGAAAATAAGAGAGTATAAAAGAGAAACAATGGAGTTGAGAAACTTAGATGCTCTGAGAGTTTTGGAAGAGAAACATAGTATAACAGAGTAAAACAGAGTAAAGACAGAGCAAAAACCAAAGAAAGAACAGAGTAGATTTGAGTAGATTTGCAGAATATAAAGAAGGTTAGGAGCTTAAAGCTCTAATACCATGTTAGAATTATGAATGTATGGTGAGAATAGAAGAGAATGGTCGAGTTGGTTGGGATTGAGTGAAGAACAAGATAGATGAACTCAAGAACACATTTCTGGACAGAATAAAGAGAGAGAGAGAGAGAGAGAGAGACTGAGGAGATTATAGAGAGAAAGGAGGATTCGAAATCCTTACATTATTTCTGGTCTGGATACATTTAAATAGGCATACAAGAGGACAAAAAGCGTTTTAAACAATAATAAATTCAAACAGAGAAAGGGACAGCTCCAAGCATCTCTCTCCTCTCAACCCCACATGTGATACTCTCTTTTCATGATGCTCCAACGTCTCTCTCCCTCTTGGAATGTATTATAAAGCTTCCATAAGCCCCAAACGGTCATATGGTCGTGCACACTCCAGCCTTTCCTTTTAAGTCACTCATGGGTGGTTGTGGGACCATCTATACGGCCATAGTCAACCAGCTCCATTTTGTTGCATCCAAATGATCTCTTCTTTTCCATTTGTCCTCTTAATCTCTCTTTTGGTTCTTCATCTCAATATAGATGAAGATCAATGTTCCTCTAGCTGAACAGAGAAAGCAGTAACAAGGCAAGCAGTTTGCTGAAAAGTTTCATGTATGATTGAATGAAAAACCCAATTCCCAGCGGCGCCTATTAAATAGAAAAACGTCCTAGCCCTAATCCTAAACCAAGTTGGTTTATTCTAATCCTATTCCTAATCAAATTCCTAATCCTAATCCCACTAATTGGTTTACCCAAATCGAAATCCTAAATCTAATTGTCTTTGGTTTACTGGTTTAATTTAAGTACAAATTGAAATCAAGTTGAACCAACAAGCTGGTTTGTCTTGATTCTTGGACAAATCCTCCTCTTGTCTCACGTGATCAAACAGAGCCAGTAGAGCTTGTCTCTGCGCTTTGGTTCTTGATCTTGTCATAGGTCCAGTTGAGAAGATCAAATTGTCCTGAAGTTGGCCAGTCCCTCCATCCGTCTGTTGAGGCTGATCGACCTGATGTTTCCCTTGACCACAATGTTCTTCATGCCAAGTTGATTCTCCATTTTGATTTGAAAACTTAGAATCACACTGAGCTACAATCTGGTACAGCTCCTCTTCTCCACTCGTCCAGTCGGCGACATACGGGTCTACTCGCTCCAACTCGTCCATCAGCTTTTGTATCTCACCCAGGTAAGGTTCCTCCTTTGGTTCATTGGTTTCCTTGCTCCTGTTTTGTATGACTTGAGGTATGGCTGCGTCTGGTTGGTCTACTTGGCTGCTGGTTTGGTATGAGGTTGCATTTGGTCAAATGGTTGCCGCACCATCCCCTCCTCCTTTAAAAGGATTTGACCTCAAATCCGATTCATCTTCAACAAAAGGGATCAAGTCAGAAACATTGAACGTTGAGCTAATGTTGTACTTACCTTGGAGATCAATCTGGTAAGCAATTTTGTTGATTCTCTTGAGAACTTTGAATGGACCATCTGTCCTTGGCATCAGCTTGGACTTCCTCTCATTAGGGAATATGTCCTTTCTAAAGTGAATCCACACGAGGTCACTTGGTTCCAGCACCAATCTCTTCTGCCTTTGTTCTTCTTTCTTGCATACATTTTGGTGCGGTCCTCTATGTTCCTCTTGACCTGTTCATGCAAAGATCTAACAAACTCGGCCTTCTTCTGACCATCAAGGTTAGTCTGTTCTTTCAAAGGTAAAGCAAACAAGCCTAGTGGAGACAATGGATTGAATCCATAGACGACTTGAAAAGGAGTGAGCTAAGTGGCTGAATGCATTAACCTTTTGTATTCAAACTCTACATAAGGCAAACAGTCTTGCCAAGTCTTAATGTTCTTTTTGATGATAGCACACAAGAGTGTAGACAAGGTTCTATTGACAGTCTCAGTTTGCCCATTAGTTTGTGGATGAAAAGTTGTTGAAAATAGCAATCTAGTTGCTAATTACAACCACAAGGTTTTCCAGAAATAGCTAAGGAACTTAGAGTCTCTATCAGAAACTATAGTCCTGGGAATTCCATGCAATCTAACAACTTCTCTAAAGAATAGATCAGCCACTAAAGATGCATCATCAGTTTTATGGCAAGGTATGAAATGTGCCATCTTAGAAAACCTATCAACCACCACAAAGATGCTATCTCTACCCTTTCTAGTTCTAGGCAGTCCCAAAACAAAGTCCATAGAGATATCAACCCACGGTTCAGTAGGAATATGGAGTGGAGTGTACAAACCTGTTGGTTGAAACTTGGACTTGGCCTGCTTGCACACGACACATCTTGAGCACACCTTTTCCACTTCTTTCTTCATGTTAGGCCAATAGAAGGGTTCCTGCAAGGTAGATAGTGTCTTGGCTATGCCAAAGTGACCCATCAACCCTCCTCCATGAGCTTCCCTAACATATAGTTCTCTCAAAGAACCAAAAGGTACACACAAGCGGTTATCATAGAAAAGAAAACCTTTCACTTGATAAAACTTTCCACTAGCATGTTTTTCAGTGCGTCTAAAAGCTTCCTGAAGCTCTTGATCATCAGCATAGCAAGACTTAAGGTGTTCAAATCCCAAAAGCTTTGTTTCCATTGAAGATAAAAGAACATACCTTCTTGAGAGTGCATCAGCTACTACATTCTACTTACCTTGCTTGTACTGGATGAAATAAGGGAATGGCTCGATGAACTCGACCCACCTAGCATGTCTCTTGTTCAGCTTATGTTGCCCTTTGAGATGCTTAAGAGATTCATGATCTATGTGGATCACAAATTCTTTAGGCCAAAGGTAATGCTGCCACGTCTGAAGAGCTCTCACCAAGGCTTACATATCCTTGTTATAGGTTGGGTAGTTTAATGTGGCGCCTCAAAGCTTTTCACTGAAGTAATCTATAGGCATCCTCTCTTGCATCAGCACAGCTACAATTCCCACTCTAGATGCATCACACTCTTATCTCAAAATTTTTAAGAAAGTCAAGGACTACAAGTAAAGGAGCACTAGTGAACTTCCCTTTCAGTAGCTGGAATGCATCTTCCTGAGCTTGTCCCCAAGTGAATCCCACATTCTTCTTGATGACTTCAGTGAGTGGGGCAGCAATTGTCCTGAAGTCTTTCACAAACCTCCTTTAGAAGCCAGCAAGTCCAGGAGAAATTCTGACTTCCCCAATGGTTTTAGGAGTCGGCCACTCCTTGATAGCCTTCACCTTCTCTTCATAAACCTGTATGCGTTGTGATGTCACAACAAAACCTAGAATGACAAGGTTATCTGTTCCAAAGGAGCATTTCTTGTAGTTATCATACAAATTCTCTTTCCTAAGCACATATAAGACCTGTCTCAAGTGCTCAACATCTTCTTTCATGGTCTTACTGTAAATCAGGATGTCATCAAAGTACACAACCACAAATCGACCTATAGGAGCTCTCAAGACATGGTTCATTAGCCTCATAAAAGTGCTAGGTGCATTAGTAAGACCAAATGGCATAACAAGCCACTCATACAATCCTAACTTAGTTATAAAGGCAGTTTTCCACGCATCTCCTTCATTCATTCTAATCTGGTGGTAACCACTCTTTAAATCAATATTAGAAAAGACACATGAACCATGTAACTCATAGAACATATCATCTAAGCGAGGGATTGGGTGTATATACTTAACTGTGATGTGGTTGATGGCTCGGCAATCCACACACATGCGCTAGCTTCCATTCTTCTTGGGTACCAGTAGAAAAGGTACAACACAAGGACTCATGCTCTCCCTGATGTGGCCTTTCTCCAAAAGATCATTGACATGTTTCTGGAGCTCCTTGTCTCAATAGGATTATGAAAGTTTGAGAGAATCCGGGTGTAGAGAGTGAGAATGAGAGACTAAGAACACGATTTAGACTAGAAAGAAGAAGACTTGACATGAGAGATTTTGAACCATTGAGAGAGACTAAGGAAAAAGACTAAAAGAGACTAAAAGATTTCGATATTCATTAATGATGCAGCGTTTACAAATATATAGAGACCAAATGTATCTTGTTCTCCCATTCCAAGTAGGCATCAGGATCATTCTTTCCATGGAATGGTGGTATCCTCAACTTGAGGCTGCCAAGGTTGTCATCAGCCTTCACACGTCTGTTGTGGTGCCTAGGTTGTTGTCCATCCAGTGAGTCTCCTTCACTCCCTTCTTCTGACTCGATTTGTTCCTCTTCTTCCACTGCACGAGCACCTCTCATGGGTCCAATCCTAGCTCGTCCAGCACCTACACCTGCAGCATGATCATTACCAGGTAAGTCAACGTTAGCTCGGTTAGTTCTCTCAATTCTTCTGGTTATCTCAGCTATCTTAGCTTCAAAATGCAGTTGGTCAAGTCGGATTTGTGGGGCAACATGTTCTCCCACGTCCTCTCCATCTCTCCTTTCAGCCATTGTAACCTGTAAAACAAGTTAGAAAGCAAATAGCAAGCAATCTCTCTCTCACTCGGTTTTAGCTGCCAAGTCTCTGCCTTTCTCACGAGTTACGTTAAGATTCAAAGTTCTAACACCTAAGCTCTAGAACTTTATCCCAAGTGATTTAGATAGACAGATTGAAAGATTTTAGTTGCCAAACCGCATTACCACCCAAGCTGGATTTCTCCTCAGTTCTTTGTTATTTTCTTATTTTTTTTTATTTGTACGATCTCTTTCTGTTTTTTGATCTTAGACCACTTTTCTTTTTATTTTTTCAGGAGTTGGCCGGTTCAGCTTACAATAGATAGAACGCGAAGAAAGTGTTTGATGGGATGATAGATCTGAGTAGATAAACACGAACCTTAACCTTCAAGTGGCTCTGATACCACTTGTTACAGCCTGGATAGGCTGTTCTCCTCGGATCACTTGAAGGGGATTGATAGAGGGTCGATCTAGAGGCTACTAACACTCGGATCTGATGATGAACTTCTCTCCTTGGTGATTGGGTTGTCTCAGAGAAGTGTTGCTACTCAAAGACACATGATTACCCTGTATTGTCGATAATGGATCACAAGAAATTCCTTCCTTTAGATGAAGATCAATGTTCCTTTAGCTGAACAGAGAAAGCAGTAACAAGGCAAGTAGTTTGCTGAAAAGTTTTGTGTATTGATTGAATGTAAAACAACTTCCCAGCGGCGCCTATTAAATAGAAAAACGTCGTAGCCCTAATCCTAAATCAAGTTGGTTTAGTCTAATGTTATTCCTAATCGAATTCCTAATCCTAATCCCACTCGAAATTGGTTACCCAAATTGAAATCCTAAATCTAATTGTCTTTGGTTTACTGGTTTAATTTAAGTACAAATTGAAATCGTAAATCTAATTGTCTTTGGTTTACTGGTTTAATTTAAGTACAAATCAAAATCAAGTTGAACCAACAAGCTGGTTTGTCTTCATTCTTGGCTAACTCCTCATCTTGTCTCACGTGATCAAACAGAGCCAGTAGAGCTTGTCTCTGAGCTTTGGTTCTTAATCTTGTCATACGTCCAATTGAGAAGATCAAATCGTCCTGAAGTTGGCATGTCCATCCATCCGTCTGTTGAGGCTGATCCACCTGATGTTTCTCTTGATCATAATGTTTTTCACGCCAAGTTGAGTCTCCAGTTTGATTTGCAAACTTAGAATCACACTGAGCTGCATTCTGATCCAGCTCCTCTTCTCCACTCATCCATTCGGCTACATACGGGTCTACTCGCTCCAACTCATCCATCAGCTTCTGTATCTCAGCCAGGTAAGGTACCTCCTTTGGTTCCTTGGTTTCTTTGCTCCTGTTGTGTTTGAATTGAGGTATGGCTGCATCTGGTTGGTCTACTTGGCTGATGGTTTGGTCTACTTGGCTGCTTGTTTGGTCTAAGGTTGCATTTGGTCCAATGGTGACCGCACCAAGAGTACACAAGTCAAGCTTTCAAGAAACACCTATCTCAACATGGAATTCTTCACCAAACAAGCTGTCCCTACACCCCTCAACAGAATGGAGTCGCTGAAAGGAAGAACCGTCACCTTATGGAAGTTGCTAGATCCATGATGTTCCAAGCAATTGTGCCAAAGAGGTTTTGGAGTGATGTTGTGGCTACTGCTTGTTACCTAATCAACCAAACCCCAATCAAGGTCCTTGATGATCAATCACCATTTGAAGTTCTGAACAAGCATAGACTAGCCTTAGATCATATCCGGGTCTTTGGTTGTCTTTGCTTTGGTTACAAACTAGGAGAGCTAAGGAACAACTTGGAAGCCAAGAGCACAAAAGGGATGTTTATTGGGTACTCACCCATTCAGAAGGGATACAAGTGCTATGATCTGGCAACTAGAAGGGTGGTAGTTTCAAGGGATATGAAGTTTGTAGAGGAAAGAGGGTTCTATGAGGAGAAGAACCAAGCAGAGCTTAAAGATTTGGCTTCTGATAATTTGAATGATCAGGAACCCTCTTTAAGCTCTGATAAGGAACCCCACTGCTAATTTGAATGATCAGGAACCCCACCTCGACCATGAGGGGGAAACTGAACCTGATATGGAGGATCAGCATGATGAAGGATCAAGTTCTCAACATGAACAAGGTGTGGATCAAGTAAATGAAGATGATGGAGAAGTTGGAAATGGGAACCATGAAGAAGAAGGAGAAGTTGAGGAGGCCCAACCAGAAGTAGCTCAACCTTTGAGGAGAAGTACCAGGGTGAGGAACCCTCCCTCTCACTGGGTTAATACACGGGTATACTACAATGCACAAGTAGTTGAGCATCCTGCCCAAGCTGTGTGCTCATTTGTACATTACTCGGAAGAGAATTGTTCCTTGATGATTAGCCTGGATGAGAGTCAGATACCAAGATCCTATGAGGAAGCTATGCAAGACAAAGAATGGAGGGAATCACTTGGAGCTGAAGAAGATGCCATGATCCAGAAAGATACTTGGTATGAGAGCAAACTGCCAAAAGGGAAGAAGGTTGTGACCAGTAAATGGATATTCACTATCAAGTATCTTGCAAATGGGAAGATTGATAGGAGGAAGGCAAGACTTGTGGCAAGAGGTTTCACTCCAACCTATGGAGAGGACTACATTGATACCTTTGCCCTAGTTGCCAATCTTTATACTATACGGATAGTGCTTTCTCTTGCTATGAACTTAGAGTGGGGTCTTTGACAAATGGACGTGAAGAATGCCTTCCTCCAAGGAGAGCTTCAAGATGAAGTATACATGCTTCCACCTCTTGGTCTTGAGCATTTGGTTAAGGAGGGAAATATGTTTAGGTGAAGAAGGACATATATGGTCTAAAACAGTCTCCTAGAGCCTGGTACACCAAGCTTAGTACGACTGTGAATGGGAAAGGCTTCAAGAAGTCAGAACTCGACCACACACTCTTCACCTTGACCACTCCATCAGGTATTGTAGTCCTTCTTGTGTATGTTGATGATATCATCATCACAGGAAGTGACAAGGATGGAATTCAATCAACCAAGGACTTCTTAAAGTCGGTTTTTGAGATTAAAGATTTAGCTGAAATGAAATACTTCCTTGGAATTGAGATATGTAGATCTAAGGAAGGTTTTTTTCTTTCCCAAAGGAAATATACACTTGATATGTTGAAGATGCAGGTAAACTTGGAGGAAAGACAGTAAGGACACCCCTAGAAGATGGATATAAAGTTCCACGAGAGGGGAGATTGAAGACAACCAACAATTTGAAGATGCCAAGCTTTACAGAAAGCTTGTTGGTAAGTTAAACTACTTAACCATTACACGTCCTGATATATGCTTTGCTGTGAACCAGGTGAATCAACATATGCAAGGACCAAAGGAGAATCATTGGAACATGGTGGATGGGATCCTGATGTATCTAAATGGCTCACCAGTACAAGGAGTGTGGATGGGATGTAACCGGAGCACTGAGGTGGTTGGTTATTGTGATGCTGATTGAGCTGGAGGTCGAGCAGATAGGAAATCAACAACCGGCTATTGCACTTTCATTGTTGCGAAACTAGTCACTTGGAAGAGCAAGAAGCAGAAGGTAGTTTCATGCTCAAGTGCTGAAGCTGAGTATAGGGACATGTTGAAGCTGACGAACGACCTAGTTTGGATCAAGGGGATACTGAAGCATTTGAAGGTTGATCAATCCACACTAGTGACCATGCATTGTGACAACCAAGTAGCAATCCACATTTCTTCAAACTTGGTGTTTCATAAGAGAACCAAGCATATTGAAGTTGACTGCCACAAGGTGAGGCATATGATAGTCCAAGGAGTGATCTTACCTTGCTACACTCGGAGTGACGATCAGTTGGCAGATGTATTCACTAAAGCTCCAAGGCAGAAGACACCTGAGTACATCCATCACAGGTTGGGACTCGTTGATCTTACCAGGCGCAGCAAATCTCCTTTATCATGAGGTCTTTACTCTTTTCCTTGCTGAGGTTTTATCCCTAAAGAGGGTTTTCTTTTGTAAGGCTTTTTATGAGGGAGATCTCATGGTATCCAAGCTTGACCGGTTCCCTTGGTCAAGCTTTAGGGGGAGTATTGAACCAAATGAGAAATGTGATTACAAGTATTAGACAAGGCTTGTGGAATCAAGAGAAGAAGATTTGAGGATGTCCGTAGAACAGGCTGTACAAGTGTTTATACAGGCCGTACACTTTGGGTCGACCAAAAGGTGAAAAGGTCGACCAAAGGTAAAAAAAGTTTACCCGGAGGAGTTAACTTTGATTTGTCTACTTTTCTACCTTGAACTGAAGATAAGCGAACCTTATCCATATGAATATCTCTTCCTTGACAGGCTGGTTCGTGATGGAAAGTAGAAAACATCTGGTCAAGATGCCAAAGGTATCTTGCAATCTCGGCCAAGTATTCAAACTAAGGCGTGCCCTCTCTTCCTGGTGGAACCACGTTTACCCCTTAATCTCTTTTCATCTTGTGACCGTTTTACGGATAGGGTTAAGCCCTAATCCTCTTTCTCTATATTGTAACACATACCTCAGATTAATATCAATCAAACATTTCGAGTCTCTCCTTTTTCTCTCTAGTGTTCTTCATGGGTTCTTAACAAAGTCTAAGACTTTAGCCTCCAAATCTCTTCTAGTCTCTCTCAAACTCTCTTCTAATCTTTTATAATCAGATTCTACTTTAGTTTTGATGCTTGTGTCAAGGGATGTCAAGTTTGTAGAAGAAAGAGGATACTATGAGAAGAAGAAAGAAGGAGAGCTCAAAGACTTGGCTTCGGATAAGGCAGCCAAGTTGGGAATCATTTTGGAGGGTCTTGGGATCAACTTATCCCAGGATCCAAAGAGTGGAGGAGGACAACAACCAGGTTCCCCCACTGCTAATGTGGATGGTCAGGAACCCCACCTCGACCATGAGGGGGGAAATGAACCTCATGTGGATGATCAGCATTAAGAAGAATCAGGTTCTCAACATGATCAAGGTGCGGATCAAGGAAATGAAGATGGAGAAGTCGGAAATGGGAACCAGGAAGAAGAAGGAGAGGACGAGGAGGATCAACCAGAATTAGCTCAACCTTTGAGAAGGAGTACTAGGTTAAGGAACCCTCCATCCAAATGGGTTAATAGCTGGGTATACTACAATTCACAAGCAGTTAAATATCCTGCTCAAACTGTTTTCTCATTTGCCCATTACCCTGAGGAACACTATGCCTTCATGACTAGCAAGGCTGAGAGTCAGTTACCAATATCCTATGAAGAATCCATGCACGACAAATAATGGTGGGAATCAGTTGGAGCTGAAGCAGATGCAATGATCAAGAATGATACTTGGTATGAGAGTAAACTGCCAAAGGGGAAGAAGGCTGTGTCCAGCGGATGGATATTCAATATCAAGTATCTTGCAAATGGAAAGATTGATAGGAAAAAGAAAAGAATAGTGGAAAGGGGTTTTACTCAAACCTATGGAGAGGACTACATAGATACATTTGCTCCAGTTGCCAAGCTTCACACAAATAAGGATAGTTCTATCTCTTGCGGTGAACCTAGAGTGGGGTCTTCGGCAAATGGATGTGAAGAATGCCTTCCTACAAGGAGAGCTTGAAGATGAATTTTACATGAATCCTCCTCCTGGTCTTGAGCACTTGGTTAAGGAGGGAAACATGTTGAGGCTGAAGAAGGCCATATATAGTCTAAAACAGTCTCCTAGAGCCTGGTATACCAAGCTGAGTACAACTATGAATTGGAAAGGCTTCAAGAAGTCAGAACTCAATCATACCCTCTTCACGTTGACCACTCCATCAGGTATTATAGTCCTTCTTGTGTATGTTGATGATATCATCATCACGGGAAGTGACAAGGTTGGAACTCAATCAACCAAGGACTTCCTAAAGTCGGTTTTTGAGATTAAAGACTTGTATGAAATGAAATACTTCCTTGGAATTGAGATATGTAGATCTTAGGAAGGTTTGTTCCTTTCCCAAAGGAAATATACACTTGATCTTTTGAAAGATGCAAGTAAGCTTGGAGGGAAAACAGTGAAGACACCCCTAGAGGATGGATATCAAGTTCCACGTGATGGGGAGATTGAAGATTGTCAATCGTTTGAAGATGCCAAGCTTTATAAAAAGCTTTTGGGTAAGTTGATCTATTTAACCACTACACGTCCTGATATATGTTTTGCTGTGAACCAGGTGAGTCAACACATGCAGGGACCAAAGGAGCACCATTGGAACATGGTTAGCCAGATCCTAATGTACCTAAATGGTTCACCAGAACTAGGAGTGTGGATGGGGTGTAACAAGAGAACTGAAGTAGTAGGGTATTGTGATGCTGATTGGGTTGGAGATCGAGCAGATAGGAAGTCAACCACAGGCTATTGCATGTTCATTTGTGGGAACTTGGTCAATTGGAAGAGCAAGAAGCAGAAGGTGGTGTCATGTTCAAGTGCTGAAGTTCAGTATAGGGCCATGTTGAAACTGACTAATGAGCTTGTTCGGATCAAGGGGATATTGAAGCACTTGGAGGTAGATCAAGCCACACCAATGACCATGCACTGCGACAACCAAGAAGCAATCCACATTGCCTCCAATTCGGTGTTCCATGAAAGAACCAAGCACATTGAAGTTTATTGCCACAAGATGAGACAGATGATAGTCTAAGGGGTGATCTTACCTTGTTACACTCGGAGTGAAGATTAGTTAGCTGATGCGTTCACTAAATCTCCAAGACAGAAGGCACTTGAGTCCATCCATCACAGGTTGGGACTCATTCATCTTACTAGGCGCAACTAGTTCCCCTTGTCATGAGGTCTTTACTCTTTTCCTTGATGAGGTTTTATCCCTAAGGAGGGTGGCAAAGTTTTTAATGAGGAAGATATCATGACATACAAGCTTGGCCGGCTCCCTTGGCCAAGCTTGAGGGGTAGTGTTGAACCCAAATAGAGAAGTGATTATGAACTATGGATGAAGGTTGAGAAACATTGAGGGGATGAAGAGGAAGAGAAATGGGATTGTCCGTACAAGTCCGTACACAATCTGTATAAGGCCGTACAAGGTGTTCGTACAAGCTTTAAGTCGACCAAAGTTACTTTGGGTCGACCACAATCATTCCGGGTAAACCAGAGAGAGTTAGCATCCGCGGATAAGCTTCCTTCCTTCTTCCTTCCGTGTGTCTACATGCATTGAACCATATGGATAAGGTCACTCCATGTCTGGACATGCTGGGCAAGAGCATCTGGTCAGGATGTTATTGGAATCAAGCGTGTGAGGCTTCTGGTCCATGTATTTCAAACCAGGGGCGCCGAAGACCTTGACTCCACATGCTCGAGTTGAAACCTTATCCATTTGTATTTGTTAAGCTTGATTTAACTTCTCTATATAAGTTGTAATCCTTCTCATTAATCAATAACAAATTTCCGAGTGTCTTCTTTGTCTCTAAGTTCTTTATTTCTAGAAATGGGTTCTTAGTAAAGTCTAGATCTTTAGTCTCTAAATCTCTTCTAAACACTGTCAAAGTCTCTTATTGTTGTTTATACTCAGATTCTATATTAGTTTTAAGGCTAGACAGAAACACTCCAATTGTTTGAAACAACAAGGAGGGATAGCTTGTGCTTGTTTTACGGAAGCTTTGTGTCAAATTTTGAGTGAATCTGGGTATAGAGAGTAGAAATGAGAGACTAAGGCAGAGGTTTAGACTAGAAAAGAGGAGACTCGACATAAGAGACTAAGAAACATTGAGAGATACTAGAGAGAGACTAAAGTTTTTGATATCTTATTAATGACCAAGGATTACAAACATATAGAGGAAGGAGTTAGCTCTACAACGGATACATGATAAGGTTCTGGATAAGCTTTTTCAACAGGCGTGTGGAGTCAATGGTCTAGGAGTGTCCCATTTGAATTCTTGTGGCTGGAAAGCTTCACATGCGAGATTCCTTTAGCATCTTGACCAGATGCTCTTCCAGCCATGAGCCAGCCTGTCCAGACGGGCGCCTTATCAACTCAGTCAAGCTTGATCCGCTTGGTAACTAGTAAGAGTAACTCTTGGTCGAGTTATTCTTACCCGGGTAACTTTCCGACCAAGGTAACTGGGCTCGCCCACGTGTACGGCCTGTACGGCCTATTATAACCTCTGTTCAACACTCCCCCTGAAGCTTGACCATGGGAACCGGTCAAGCTTGGATGCCATGAGATCTCCCTCATTAAAAACCTTATCAAGGAAAACCCTCCTTAGGGATAAAATGATAAAATAAGAGGATTTAGGTTCTGGTTTGTGAAGAACACTGGAAAAGAATGAAGAACTTTGATGAGAGAGAACCGAGAATTCGAGTGTGAGAGAGAGAAGTGATTTCGTGAGGAGAGAAGGATGAGAGGAATCTCTATTTCCTTACCAGAAGTGGTTCATGTGAGGGTTACATTTATAGAGAGAGGACAAAGCACAATAATAAACAAAAAAAAAGAACCAGACAAATAAAGAACTAATAAACTATTCTTCTGCTCTTCTGCCTTGGACAGAAGGCGTAACCAAAGACCAAGCAGATGGGAGAAAGGGAGATCTCCTCAACGGTTGGGAGCCTAATCCCACCCGTGACTCCTTGCTGTTCTCCACTCTCTTAGTTCCTTGGCGACCAGAATAAGTCTTCTTAGTTAGGTAAGTTCATTTCTGGTTCCTCTTGTTCCTTTGCCTACCTTGTACTCCAAGTTAGGTCACTTGTACTGACAGACTTGTCCCACAAGTTTGTACTGACATACTTAATCCACAAGATTCCCTTGATTAGTTCTTCTTCTGTTATTTGAAATGTCCTCTCATTCTTTCTATCTTAATGTCGCCATTTCCTCTCTTTATTGGCTTCATGTCAACACGTAGAGCTTGAGCATATGGACTTGTCAAGCTTGGATACCATGAAGCATTCCCTCATTAAAACCTTTACATGGAAAAACCCACTTGGGATAAAAACCAATCAAAGGAAAAAGAGTAGAACACTTCATGGTAAGAGGATCAGTGACAAGTGAGGTCTATAAGTCCAAGCTTGGGATGAATGGACCCACAATATTTGCTGCTAGCTGCCTTGGTGAATAAGTCAGCTAGTTGATCTTCACTCCTTGTGTAGCATGGAAGAATAACTTGCTGCTCCACTGCTTTACTCACGTCAAGGCAGTCTACTTCTATATGCTTTGTCCTCTCGCGAAAAACTGAGTTAGATGCAATGTGTATTGCGGCCTGGTTTCCAAAATGCATAGTCATTGGTGTGATGATCTCTATGCACAAGTCCCTTAACAGTTCTTTGATCCATATGAGTTTACTAGTTATCTCCCTCATTGCTCTGTATTCTACTTCAGCACTTGAACAAGATACCACTTTCTGCTTCTTGCTCTTCCATGTGACCAGATTCCCTCCAATGAAGGTGCAATAGCCAGTTGTTGATTTCCTATCAACTCTATCTCTAGCCCAATCAGCATCACAATATCCCACCACCTCAGTGCTTTTGTTGCAAGCCATCAAAACTCCTTGACCTGGAGCTTCTCTCAAGTATCTCAAAATCCTCTCCACCACGTTCCAGTGATGAATCTTAGGTGCTTGCATATGTTGGCTGACTTGATTTACAGCAAAGCACACATTAGGCCTTGTGATTGTTAGGTAGATGAGCTTTCCCACCATTCTCCTATACTGCTTGACATCCTCAAAATGTGTGTCTTCAAACTCTTCCTCTCGTAGTACCTTGTACCCTTCTTCTAACGGTGTCTTAGCTTGTATAGTTCCAAGAGTTCCTGCCTCATTTAAAATGTCAAGTGTGTACTTCCTTTGGGATAAGAAAAGCCCCTCTTTAGAGCGGCACATTTCTATCCCTAAGAAGTACTTCATTTCGCCCAAATCTTTAATATCAAAGGCATTTCTTCCTTGTTGCTACCAGTGATGATGATATCATCTACATATACCAAGGTGACTACAATACCTTGATTGCTGGTTAGGGTGAAATGAGAGTGATCAGTTTCTGATTTCACAAACCCTCTTCCATTAAGGGTTGTGCTCAGTTTATGGTACCAGGCTCTTGGGGATTGCTTTAGGCCATTGATTGCCTTCTTCAACCTCAAAACATTTCCTGGTTTGACCATTCTCTCTAGGCCAGGAGGTGGTCGCATGTACACTTCATTTTCCAACTCTCCTTGTAAAAAGAGATTCTTCACATCCATCTGCCATAGCTCCCATTCTAGGTTGACAGCAAGAGATAAAAGAATCCTTATAGTATGTAGCTTGGCCACTGGTGCAAATGTATCCAGATAATCTTCCCCATACACTTGAGTGTATCCTCTTGCAACTAGCCTTGTCTTCTTCCTTTCTGGTTTTCCATTGCTAGATACTTGATGGTGCATAGTAGGCGACTTGTGACAGCTTTCTTACCTTTGGGGAGTTCAGTTTCAAACCATGTATCATTCTTGATCATGGCACTAATTTCATCATCGACTGACTTCCTCCACTCCTAACGTTGTATAGCTTCTTCATATGTTCTTGGAATGTATTCCTGATCGAACTCCCCAATGAAAACTTGATGTTCTTCTGGATATTGAGCCAGAGAACATATCGCCCTTTGTGGATGAGCCACTTCTTCAGCATAAAAGTAAAATCTTGTGTTGATCCAGTCTGAGGCAGGTCTCTTAATCCTTGTACTCCTTCTCAAAGTTTGTATCTGATCAGGTTCTGGTTCATTGACTTCACTTGGATTACCTTGTGTTTGATCCTCATTCGCTGATTCTGATGGCATTGATGGCATCTCATCTTGACCATGAGCTCCTGAGGTCTCTTCAGGTTGTTGATTCTCATTGCCCCCCTCATGATCAGGATGAGTAACTTCAATGTCTTCCTCAACCTCTTCTCCATCTTGAGTTGGTGTTCTATTGACCTTCTCTGATTCTGTTGTGATAATGTATATCTAAGCTAGATAATCATGTAATTGATTAGAGATAATTACTCTAGTTGAGTCGGTATTTAGAGATAAGCCTTCTAAACAACTTATGTTTTGTATATATACTTTGGCATGTAGCCTAATAAAACACACAAAAACATTAAGCAAATTCTTGTTCTTCATGGTATCAGAGCAACGATCTAACTAATCGATCTAACTCTAAACGTGTTTAAGTTCTATAACGTTTGTTCTTGCCTTGACTATCACGTAAAGTCATGAGTGAAGAAAAAGCGATTGTCACCGGCGTGTCCAGAGAGAAGGGAGGAAACTCACCTTATACGATTTTTCCATCAGATAATGCAGGAGCTTTGATTACTTCGGTTCAGCTGACAGGAGAAAATTATAATAAAGTGGCAACGGAGATGATGAACGCACTTCAAGCAAAGTGCAATACTGCGTTCATTGACGTAACATTGAATAAACCACCAGAAGGTCATGCCGATTTGGAAACTTGGCTTAGCGTGAACTCAATGATAGTAGGGTGGCTAAGAACGTCGATTGAGCCACGAGTAAGATCTACTATGACATTCATCACAGATGCTCACAAACTGTGGGAAATCTTAAGGAAAGGTTCTCAGTAGGGAACAAGGTACGTATACGTCAGTTGATGTCCAAACTTGCTAGTTGCAGACAAGATGGACAAGCGGTCATTGACTACTAAGGTCGACTTGCAAAGATGTGGGAAGCGTTGCAGACAGATAGGCCACCTCCAGCGTGTACGTGTGATGCCGCTGCACTATTCGAAAAAGAAAGAGAAGATTTGGTCATGTCGTCACAGAATAATTGAAGCCGATGTTCTTCTTGATCTTGGAAAGGTCTACAACAAAGTAGTTCGGGAAGAGGATCGATTAAACTCAACAAAGATACGAGAACAACAACAAGAGTGTAGCATCCCCAATCCTGAATAAGGATTATGTGACCGACCATTGTTCGAGGAAACGAGCTGAATATCTCTTGGATCAAGAGTCAGGCGTTCCATGGTCAGGTTGGGTTAAGTATATAAGGACTTAACCAAATGAAAGGGGAAGTAAACAAGTTAAAGGAGCTAGACGAGTGTGTTGGCAGCTGGACGAAGTGTACGGCTAGCTCGACCAGCTAAACGTAGCTCGACCAAACTCAGTCTAGCTCAGACTTACTTAGGTCAGCTCATTCAGCTGAGCTACCAGTTCACTCAGCTGGACCAGCTGGGGATCAGCTCAACTCAGCTGGACGGAGTGTTCGAGTATCGGGCAGTCGGTCCGGGTCCGGGCCGGTAGTGGGCCGGGTGGTCAAGCCATGGGATCTAGGGCCTGGTGGACCCTTGGGCAAGTCCATGGGATAAGCCTGGTGGGTCTGGGTCTCTATTTGGACTTGGGATCGACCCAAGAAGGGTCAGATACAAGCGAATGAGTGCATGCGGCCAAAAGGTGCAACCTGTCCACCAAGTCATGCCCTTTCGCCCACAAGTCATCCATGTTCGTGGGGCAAGACATACCCCTTCATTCTCTATAAATAGGCGGCCTCTCCACACGTTTTTACCAATCATTTCCAGATGGAAAATACAGAGACAAAGGGGAGAGAGAGAAAGAAAGAAAGAGAGAGAGAAAAATCGACCATACAAGGTCGATACTATTGTGGTTAATCAACCACAAAGTGGAGATTGATTCTGGAAAGGAAAGGCCGACTGGATAAAGAACCAGAGGAAAATATAAAGTGTTGGAAAAGGGCTTTAAGAGTCCAGAACACACGTTCAAGGTAATAGGGGTGGCCATGGAACCATCGCCCACAACAATCGATCGGTTGGATCGGATTGTTGGGCCGGTTTTGCATTGGTTGCATCCAATCTCTTTCTTCTCTGTTTTGATTTCGTTCTCTTCATTGGGCTTCGATTGTATGATTGTATATGGTATTGAGTCGGTCCAAATAGATTGGATCAATTCTCAATGGATCAGTTATAGTAACAGTCCATATCGTTTCAGAAAATGGACGGTTAGGCTGGGCGGTTGGAATGACCCAAAGGGTACGAGTGCAAAGAGTCTCGAGTCACCAAAGGTTGTGAGTTACCAAAGGGTACAAGTAACCAGAAGGCACGAGATTCCAAGGGTTTCAAGTATCAAAGGGTACGAGGACCAAAAGGTGTCATCAGCCAAAAGGTGCCATCGACCAAGGGGTACATCTTCCAAATGGTATCATTGGATGCAGGTTCTGTCCGATCCATAAGGTTCAGTCCATGACTTGTAAATTCAGGACATCCGAAGTGTTTGGGTCCGAAAGGATATGAATGGTTGGGGTCCGAAAGGGTACAAATGTTTCGGTTTTGAAAGGGTACGATTGTTTCTGTACTGAAAGGGTACGAATGGATCGTAACCAAATTGGTGTGATTTTTCAAGGGAGGCCGTGTATGATCAGATCATGGGAGAGAAAGGACGACCTGATCCATAAATGATGGATCAAAGAGTTGGATCAAACCCGATTAATGAATACATCGTTTGCTATGAACAAGTCAGATCGGTTGTCTCGGATATAGACCAATGCCGATCAGGCAAGATGATGACTCATCAGTTCTTAGTCATGTGAGGTTGGTTGGACGATTGACTTAGGATGTGATTTGCATTCTCAGTCCAGAAAGGGATTTGGTGCTATTGTCTATACGGTGAAACGAGGCTCTATGTTGTATGAGCCGATAAGGTCCACATGCATATCCTTAACTGATTGAAGACTTCTTAATGCTTTATTAGTGTGTGGGGATGGTTGGTTGAATGACTAAGTACCCAAAGGGGGTTGTCTTATGTAGGAATAAGATAAGAAATAAGAATACACTCAATGAGTCTAATGGTTCATTAGACAAGTAAGTGTAGTTTGGATCAATGGTAGACCGATGAGCTACTAAGCTCCGGGGATGGGGCAAAGGTATGGTTCATCAAATACTTGGATAGATTAGTATCTGGTTAGGATGCTGATAGAATGGTTTAGAGCAATGGAACCTCGGATAAGTATGACTTGAACCGTTTCAAGGATTGCTCTATAAGTTGAATGGTAGTAAGGAAACTGACCAAGGCATAGACAATTGGACCGGACAAGTTATAGACTAGATATAGACCAATGGTTAATAGATAATAATCCGCTGCGTATTGTTATAGATAATCTAACCTAAGAAATGACTATTGTGGTCTTTAGCTAAGATCTAAGTGAACCCATGTCTAAGGACGAAATTAAATAAGAAGGGTTCAAAAATAGAGAGGTTCGGCCAGGAAGTGGACCAATACACATGACGCATCGACCGCGGCTTGGATAACCGGGTCGGGGTGTTACAAGTTTGTATCAGAGCCAGGTTGATCTTGTGGAGGAAAATGCTCAAAGATGTTGAGTTCAAACCGACATTTTTTCTGAAAAACTAAGTTGACTTTATAAACCTTAGTTAGGGTGAGCCAAGTGAGAGTTCTAAGGTGAACCGGCTTAGCCAATGTACAGTCTCTAAGGACAAGAGCCTTATACTAGAAGGTTTGCCAACCTAGTTACTAAGGAGTAATGAATGGTCTTGAAAGGACATGAGGTGGGATATCCTTGTATGATTAGGGTTGAGGTATATTATAAACACTCTTTTGAATGGTGTCAGCATTCGCAAAAGTGTTACACTTTGGGGAATGGTATGGGACATTTTCCAAATGTGTGATCAAACTAAGATCCTAATCATCTAGGAACCCTCATGATCGGTGGTGTGGAAACACACGTACTTTTCGACACAGGGGCTACACACAGTTTCGTGAGCCCAGAACTGGTCGGAAAGGGTTTGTTCTGTCTGGAATCTGGGGATAATATGAGGCAAGTGATGGCTGCCGGTGGGCAAGTCATGCAATCACTAGGCCTTATGACAAATGTCCCGGTGACGATCCAAGGTGAGAATCTACATGTGGATCTGATCGTTGTTCTCCTACAAATTCACGAGGTGATTTAGGCATGGATTGGTTGGGAAAGTATTGAGCCACTCTCGATTGCGACAAGGGTCGTGTGCGATTGGAGACTGGACCTCACCCTATTGAGTACCAAAGTCTGAGTCCGGTTCTAGGAAAAGTAGTGGTTTCAGCAGTCCGTGCGGAACGGATGCTACGTCAGGGTTGTGAGGCCATTCTGGCCACAATCACCACTATGGAGCGTGGCAATTCTGTTGATCTAAAGGATCTGTCTGAGGACCCGTTGGTGTTTGAGTTCCCGGATGTGTTCCGTTCGCTACAAGGTGTCCCCCCTGATAGGTCGGACCCATTCACGATCAAACCGGAACCAGGGACAGCTCCGCTGTCCAAGAGTATTATAGAATGGCTCCAGCCGAGATGGCCAAGCTAAAGAAGCAATTAGAAGAATTGCTTGACAAGGGGTTCATAAGTCTGAGTAGTTCCCTTGGGGTGCACCAGTCCTCTTTGTGAAAAGAAGGATGGTAGCATGTGTTTGTGCATCGACTATCGAGGGTTGAACAGGGTTACTGTGAAGAACAAGTGCCAGTTACCTCAGATATACGAGTTGTTGGATCAATTCAAAGAAGCCAAGTGGTTTTCAAGATTGATTTGGCCTCAAGGTATCATCAGATTCCCATAGAGCCAAACGATATAAGGAAGACAACATTTAGGACAAGATACAACCACTACGAGTTTGTAGTTATGCCTTTTGGTCTAACCAATGCACCTGCTGCATTAATGAAAACGATGAACAGCGTGTTCCTGGATTTCTTGGACGAATCAGTGATCATCTTCATAGATGATATCCTGATTTACTCCAAGGATGAGGAATCTCATAAGAGACATTTGAGAGCCGTGCTGGAACGATTACAAGAGCACAAGCTTTATACCAAACTCAGCAAATGCAGTTTTTGGCAGAATAGTATTGGGTTCCTCGGTCATATCGTATCCGACCAAGGCGTCTCAGTGGATCCTGAGAAGATCAGAGCAATCAAAGATTGGCCCCGACCACACAGTGCCATGAAAGTAAGAAGCTTCCTTGGGCTAGCAGGTTACTATAGAAAGTTTGTGAAAGGATTCGCAAGCTTGGCTCAGCCTATGACGCTGTTGACCGAGAAGGACGTTAACTTCACATGGTCTGAGGAGTGTGAGAGATGCTTCTCTGCACTCAAGAACATGTTGACCAGCGCACCAATTCTGGTTCTTCCAGAGACCGATCAACCATATGTGGTCTATACGGATGTGTCCATAACATGACTAGGTTGCATAATGACCGAGCATGGAAAGTTTATAGCCTATGCGTCTAGGCAGTTGAGGAAACATGAGGGTAACTACCCCACCCATGATCTAGAAATGGCCGCGGTAGTATTCGCCTTAAAGATTTTACGCTCATATTTGTATGGTGCCAAGGTTCAGATACTTACAAACCATAAAAGTCTGAAGTACATATTCAATCAAAGGAGGTGGATGGAGTTTGTGGCTGATTATGATTTGGACATCACCTATCATCCGGGAAAGGCTAATCTAGTAGCAGATGCCTTGAACTGGAGGAGGGACGATGTGTCAGCCGAACGGGAGGCGGACGACCTGGAAGGGATGGTCTGTGCTATGCAGTTGAATTCCCTGACCAAGGAGACTGAACCCCTGGGTTTAGAGGCGGTTAATCAGGCCGACCTGCTTACCCGGATTCGGTTAGCTCAAGGTCAGGATGAGAACCTGATCAAGGTTGCTCAGAATGATAGGACGGAGTACCAAACCGCTAAGGATGGTACCATCCTAGTCAGTGGTCGAATCAATGTTCCAAATGATTGGAGTTTAAAGGAGGAACTTATGAGAGAAGCTCATAAGTCTAGATTCTCGTACATCCTGGTGCGACCAAGATGTATCAGAACCACAAGAGATGCTATCATTGGATCCGCATGAAGGCTGATGTTGCTGAATAGGTGGCCAAGTGTCCTACTTGGCAACTCATCAAAGCATAACATCAGGTTCCTAGTGGGTTACTACAAAGCCTGCCTATTCCCGAATGGAAGTGGGACCACATCGCAATGGATTTTGTGACTGGATTTCCCATGACCAGGAATAAGAAAGTTGCGGTTTGGGTTGTGGTCGATCGCCTAACCAAATCAGCACACTTTCTGGCCATCAAGAAATCGGATGGGGTCGATCAGATTGTACGTATATACATTGATGAGATCGTTCGACTACATGGTGTCCCGGCAAGCATAGTGTCAGATAAGGATCCACGTTTTACCTCTCATTTCTGTAAAGCTTTTCAGAAAGCGCTGGGAACAAGATTAAACATGAGTACCGCCTATCACCCACAGACTGATGGTCAGTCGGAACGTACGATTCGAACGATGTAAGATATGTTGCGAGCATGTGTCTTGGACTGGGGTGATTCCTGGGAAAGACATCTACCCTTGGTAGAATTTGCCTACAACAACAGCTTCCATATGAGTATTGGCATGTCGCCATACGAAGCTCTGTATGGGCGTCCATGCATGACACCCCTATGCTGGACCCAAGTGGGGGAGCGTAGTATGATTGGATTGGAAATTGTCGAAGAGACAACCGGCAAGATCAAGTTGGTGAGGGATAAGATGAGAGAAGCACAAGATCGCCAAAAGAACTATGCAGATCAACGTAGGAAAGATCTCGAGTTCGAGGTTGGTGACTTGGTGTATCTCAAGATAATTACCTTCAAAGGAAGGTTCAGAATTTCCGGAAGAAGGAAATTAGATCCAAGATACTTGGGGCCGTTAAAGATCATAGAAAGGGTTGGAATGGTGGCATACAAGTTGGACTTGCCAGCCAAGATGGATGCATTTCATAATGTGTTCCATGTCTCCCAACTCAGGAAATGCCTGTCGGACCAAGACGTTGTCCTTCCAGCTATTCCTGATGATCTAGGAAAGGGCCTAACCTTATAAACAAGGCCGGTTCGAATAATAGATAGGATGGAAAAAGCAACAAGGAAGAAAACAGTCCACATGATCAAGGTCATGTGGGACTGCAGTGGGAAAGAGATAATCACTTGGGAAACAGAGGCAAGGATGAAAGTCGAGTATCCTGAGTGGTTTGAACAGTTTGTTTCTGAGGAACCAATTGATTCAGATTCGAGGACGAATCCATCGGAAATGGGGGAGACTTGTAGCATCCCCAATCCTGAATAAGGATTATGTGACCGACCATGGTTCGAGGAAAAGATCTGAAGATCACTTGGATCAAGATTCAGGCGTTCCATGGTCAGGTTGGGTTAATTATATAAGAACTTAACCAAATGGAAGGGGAAAGAAACGAGTTAAAGGAGCTAGACGAGTGTTTTGGCAGCTGGACAAAGTGTACGGTAGCTCGACCAGCTAAACGTAGCTCGACCAAGCTTATTCTAGCTGAGCCTTACTTATGTCAGCTCAATCAGCTGAGCTACCAGCTCACTCAGCTGGACCAGCTGGGGATTAGCTCAACTCAGCTGGACGGAGTGTTCAGGTATTGGGCAGTTGGTCTGGGTTCGGGCCTGTGGTGGACCGGGTGGTCCAGCCATGGGGGCTAGGGCCTGGTGGACCCTTGGGTAAGTCCATGGGCTAAGCCTGGTGGGTATGGGTCTTTGTTTGGGTTTGGTATCGACCCAAGAAGGGTTAGATACAAGCGAACGGGTGCATGGGGCCAAAAGGTGCAACCTGTCCACCAAGTCATGCCCTTTCGCCCACAAGTCATGCCTGTTCGTGGGGAAAGACTTACCCCTTCATTCTCTATAAATAGGGGGCCTCTCCACACGTTTTTTTCAATCCGTTCCAGAAGGAAAATACAGAGAGAAAGGCGGGAGCGAGAAATGGACCATACAAGGTTGATACTGTTGTGGTTAATCAACCACAAAGTAAAGATTGATTCTCGGAAGGAAATGACCACTGGAATAAGAACCAGAGGCAAATATAAAGTGTTTGAAAAGGGCTTTCAGAGTCAAGAACACACGTTCAAGGTAATAGGGGTGGCCATGGAACCATCGCCTATAACAATCGATCGGTTGAATCGGATTGTTGGGCCGGTTTGCATTGGTTGCATCCCATCTCTTCCTTCTCTATTTTGATTACTTTATCTTCATCTTCTACTCTGTATTTGCATGAGGAATGATGTCTTGGTAAGATCCAAGGTCATGTTCGAGTGGAACCAACCACGATTTATGGTTCATGGCCGATTGGACGGATGGTCTGATGGGTCTTAACCATGAAACGGTTTTCCTTTGTTTTGTCAAGGGAAATTTCGTGGGTTTATTGGGCCTGGATTGTTTGTTTGGATATGTCCTTGAGTCAGTCCAAATAGATTGGATCAAGTCCCAATGGATCGGTTATAGTAACAGTCTGGATCGTTCTAGAAAAAGGATGGTTAGGCTGGGCGGTTGGAATGACCCAAAGGGTACGAGTGCCAAGAGTCACGAGTCACCAAAGGTTGTGAGTTACCAAAGGGTACAAGTAACCAGAAGGCACGAGATGCCAAGGGTTGCAAGTATCAAAGGGTACGAGGACCAAAAGGTGTCATCAGCCAAAGGGTGCCATCGACCAAGGGGTACATGTTCCAAACGGTACCAGTGGATGCAGGTTCTGTCCGATCCATATGGTTCAGTCCATGACTTGTAAAGTCAGGACATACGAAGTGTTCGGGTCCGAAAGGATACAAATGGTTTGGGTCTGAAAGGGTGCGAATGTTTTGGTACTGAAAGGGTACGAATGGATCGTAACCGAATTGGTGTGATTGTTCAAGGGAGGCCGTGTATGATCTGATAATGGGAGAGAAGGAACGACCTGATCAATAAATGATGGATCAAGGTGTTGGATCTAACCCGATTAATGAATACATCGTTTTCTATGAACAAGTCAGATCGGTTGTCTCGGATATAAACCAATGTCGATAAGGCAAGATAAAGGCTCATCATTTCTTAGTCATGTGAGGTTGGTTGGACGATTGACTTAGGATGTGATTTGCATTCTCAGTCCAGAAAGGGACTTGGTGCTATTGCCTATACAGTGAAACGAGGCTGGATGTCGTATGAGCCGATAAGGTCCACATGCATATCCTTAACTGATTGAAGACTTCTCAATGCTTTCTTAGTGTGTGGGGATGGTTGGTTGAATGAATAAGTACCCAAAGGGGTTGTCTTATGTAGGAATAAGACAAGAAATAAGAAGACACTCAATGAGTCTAATGGTTCATTAGAAAAGTAAGTGTAGTTCGGATCAATGGTGGACCGATGAGCTACTAAGCTCCGGGGATGGGGCAAAGGTATGGTTCATCAAATACTTGTATAGATTAGTATCTGGTTAGGATGCTGATAGAATGGTTTAGAGCAATTGAACCTCGGATAAGTATGACTTGAATCGTTTCAAGGATTGCTCTATAAGTTGAATGGTAGTAAGGAAACTGACCAAGGCATAGACAATCAGACCGAACAAGTTATAGACTAGATATAGACCAATGGTTAATAGATAATAATCCACTGCGTATTGTTAGAGATAATCTAACCTAAGAAATGAATATTATGGTCTTTAACTAAGATCTAAGTGAACCCATGTCTAAGGACGAAATTAAATAAGAAGGGTTCAAAAATAGGGAGGTTCGGCCAGGAAGTGGACCAAGACACATGACGCATCGACCGCGGCTTGGATAGCCGGGTCGGGGTGTTACAAGTTGGTATCAGAGCCAGGTTGATCCTGTGGAGGAAAATGCTCAAAGATGTTGAGTTCAAACCGACATTTTTCTGAAAAACTAAGTTGACTCTATAAACCTTAGTTAGGGTGAGCCAAGTGAGAGTTGAGGTAAATAGGGTATCACGCTTGAGAACGAGGAAGTTCCAAGGTGAACCGGCTTAGCTTATGTACAGTCTCTAAGGATAAGAGCCTTATACTAGAAGGTTTGCCAACCTAGTTACTAAGGAGTAATGAATGGTCTTGAAAGGACATGAGGTGGGATATCCTTGTATGATTAGGGTTGATGTATATTATAAACACTCTTTTGAATGGTGTCAGCATTCGCAAAAGTGTTACACTTTGGGGAATGGTATGGGACATTTTCCAAATGTGTGATCAAACTAAGATCCTAATCATCTAGGAACCCTCATGATCGGTGGTGTGGAAACACACGTACTTTTCGACACAGGGGCTACACACAGTTTCGTGAGCCCAGAACTGGTCGGAATGGGTTTGTTCTGTCTGGAATCTGGGGATAATTTGAGGCTAGTGATGGCTGCCGGTGGGCAAGTCATGCAATCACTAGGCCTTATGACAAATGTCCCGGTGACGATCCAAGGTGAGAATCTACCTGTGGATCTGATCGTTGTTCGCCTATAGAATCACGGGGTGATCTTAGGCATGGATTGGTTGGGAAAGTATCGGGCCACTCTCGATTGCCACAAGGGTTTTGTGCGATTGGAGACTGCACCTCACCCGATTGAGTACCAAAGTCTGAGTCCGGGTCTAGGAAAAGTAGTGGTTTCAGAAATCCGTGTGGAACGGATGCTACGTCAGGGTTGTAAGGCCATTCTGGAAACAATCACCACTATGGAGCGCGGCAATTATATTGATCTAAAGGATCTGTCTGAAGACCCGTTGGTGTCCGAGTTCTCTGATGTGTTCCGTTCGCTACATGGTGTCCCCCCTGATAGGTCGGACCTATTCACGATCGAACTGGAACCAGGGAAAGCTCCGCTGTCCAAGAGTCCGTATCGAATGGCTCCAGCCGAGATGGTCGAGCTAAAGAAGAAATTGGAAAAATTGCTTGACAAGGGGTTCATACGTCTGAGTAGTTCCCCTTGGGGTGCACCAGTCCTCTTTGTGAAAAAGAAGGATGGTAGCATGCGTCTGTGCATCGACTATTGAGGGTTGAACATGGTTACTGTGAAGAACAAGTACCTTGTCAGGATACTGGTGCATCACACCGCATGACAGGAGATATATGACTCCTTGCCAATCTCAAAGAAACAACTCCTTGTAAAATTAGTGTTGCAGATGGAAGTACTACTGTGTCTAGGAAAGTAGGGGTGTTGCCCCTGTCTGATCCTATATCATTATACGACGTATTATATGTTCCTGATTTAAACTGCTCATTCGTGTCAATTTCAAAGCTACTAAAGTATTCAAATTGTTTTGCGTTCTTTACCGATACTTTGTGTGTGTTTACAGGACCGGGATTCGAGGACGCTGATTGGAGCAGGTGAAGAACGTGACGGGTGTACTATTTTAAGGATGTTAAGGCTGCTAAAGTTAATAAAGCTGTGAAGAAGAACGATCCAGTTTTGTGGCACAAGCGGTTGGGACATCCTGCATTTTTGGTTTTATCTTTTTTATCTATGTTTTCTGGTGTTAGTATCTCTGAAAGTTTTGGTACCTGCGAGGTCTGTTTCCAGGCCAAACAAACCAGAGAGCAGTTTCCTGAAAGTTCTAATAAGACTAGTGATTGTTTTGAGTTAATTCACATCGACGTTTGGGGACCATATCGCGTAAAAGCTTCAAATGGCGCTTCATACTTCTTGACTGTGTTGGACGATTTCACTCGTACAATGTGGACGTTCCTGTTACTTGAAAAGTCAGAAGTGAAAAAGGTTATCCATAATTTTTCTCATACGTTGAGACACAATTTGAGAAACAAATCAAAACAATTAGAAGTGACAACGGGACTGAGTTTATGTGCTTGTCACCTTTCTTCAAGTCTAAGGGAATAGTTCATCACACTTCCTGCGTGGGAACACCACAGCAAAACGGAAGAGTGGAAAGAAAACATTTTCACCTGTTGAATGTTGCAAGTTCCCTTATGTTCCAGTCTGGAATGCCGATCAAGTTTTGGGGAGAAGCAGTTCTTGCTGCTGCTCACGTGATTAATTTTACTCCAACAAAAGTTCTCAATGGAAAGTGTCCCCGCGAGTTATTATTTCGAACGGCTCCTTCATACTCTGAGTTACGAGTCTTTGGATCGCTATGTTTTTCTCATAAATAGATACGAGACAAAAACAAGTTCAGCTCTCGTAGCAGGAAATGCGTTTTTACTGGCTATCCCTTTGGAAAAAGGGGATGGCAACTGTATGATCTGGATACTAATGAGTTTTTCGTGTCCCAAGACGTGATTATTAAGGACGATGAATTTCCTTTCAAGACAATGATAATGGAAAAACCTTCTGATCCTTGTCCGAATGAAAATTTGGTTGAAGACGAAATGGAGATCATTGAAAACAGGGGGAGTAGTTTTGTTTTAGAAGAAGAAGTATCAGTTGATAATACATTGGTCTCTCGAGATCCTGCAATACTGGAAGTTGGACCAGAGATACCCAAAGAAGTAGTAACTGACCAACCTCAGGATGCAACTGAAGATACTGAGACTTGTGTTGCGATTGAAACATAGGTCTTGATGGGTCGGGGACAGCGTGTAAAGATACCTTTTGTTGAGCTCAATGACTATATCACTTACAAAGCAATCTGCAAAAATAGTACCCCTCGCGTTCTTCCCTCCGATCACTCGTATAGCGTTTATCTCGACCCGGTTCCAAGTAACACTCTGTCTCCTCTCACCGAATACATTACCGATGAACATTTTTCTTAGGGACACAGGGTTTTTCTTGCAGCTGTTTGCGAAGAAAGTGAACCTAAAAATTTTCAAGAAGTTATGGGTGATAAAAGATGGAGAAAATCGGTGTGTAAAGAAGTCGATGCACTTGAAAGTGCGAATACTTGGAGTATTGTTGATCTACCGCCAGGCCGTGTGGCTTTGGGCACAATGTGGATTTTAAAATAATGTATAATGCTGATGGGACAATAGAACGATTTAAATGAAGACTTGTTGTACTTGGTAATCGTCAGATAGAAGGATGGGATTATGATGAGACTTTTGCACCTATTGCAAAAATGGCTACAATTCGTTGCTGATTGAAGATAGTAGCATTAAAGAAATGGGAGGTGCACCAGATGGACGTGCACAATGCCTTTCTTCATGGCGATTTACATGAAGAAGTGTATATCAAGCTTCCGCAGGGTACATCACATTCAGTTTCTGATCCAAACAAAGTGTGTAGGTTACATAAGTCTCTTTACGACCTAAAACAACCTCCTCAGTATTGGTTTGAGAATCTCACAACAGCACTTACGAAGGTGGGGTTTGTTCAGTCATACTCGGACTACTCATTGTTTGTTTATTCTCGGAGAAGTGTTGAAATACGAGTGCTGATTTATGTGGACGTATATGTGGTAATGATGGAGAAGAAATTCAAAAGTTCAAAAAATATTTTGGTGAATGCCTTCACATGAAGGATCTAGGCAAGCTTAAATACTTTCTTGGTATAGAGATTGCTCGAAATAAAGAAGGTTTTGTGGTGACTCAAAGAAAGTATGTTTTGGTTCGAAGCCAGCTATGACACCCATGGAATAGAACCACCAACTGGCCATTGATGATAGTTCGTTTGTTACTGATCCGGAACGGTATCGAAGGTTGGTTTGTCGTCTCATATATCTTGCTAATACTAGACCAGATATTTTTTATTCAGTGCATATTCTGTCCCAGTTCATGAAACAGCCGCGTGAAAAGCATATTGAGGCTGCTTCGCGTGTAGTACGTTTTCTCAAGGGAACAGCCAGACAAGGCATATTTTTGAAATCAGATCCGGACTTGCAGCTTTTGATCTATTGTGATGCCGACTGGGCGGCTTGTACGCTTACAAGACGATCTTTGACTGCTTATGTCGCAATGATAGGGGATTCTCCAGTTTCATGGAAAACAAAGAAACAAAATGTGGTGTCTCACTCGTCAGCTGAAGCGGAGTACCGAGCAATGTCCATTGCTACACGCGAGATAAAATGGTTGAGGCAGTTACTGTCTGATTTGGGCTTTCCGCAGCTTACACCTTCTCGCCTCTTTTGTGATAGTAAGTCTGCACTGCATATCGCCTCAAACCTAGTATTCCACGAGCGTACCAAACATGTGGAGATCGACTGTCATCGGGTTCTAGATGCTCACAAGGCTGGGATGATCACGTCGTCTTATATTGGAACTAAAGAACATTTTGCTGACGTTCTAACGAAGGCTTAGGGAAGGTTTCAGTTCACTAGTCTGATGTCCAAGTGGGGCATTTGTGATCCACATGCTCCAACTTGAGGGGGAGTGTTGTGATAATGTATATCTAAGCTAGATAATCATGTAACTGATTAGAGATAATTACTCTAGTTGAGTCGGTATTTAGAGATAAGCCTTATCAACAACTTATGTTTTGTATATATATTTTGGCATGTAGCCTAATAAAACACACGAAAACATTCAGAAAATTCTTGTTCTTCAGATTCCTTTGGCAAACTGATGCCAAGTCTCTCCAAGATCACCCTCAGGTTGTTAGCTCTATCAGAGGAAGATTGAGATAGGTCTTGGAGCTCATCCCAACTCTTGTCTTCCTAGTAGCCTCTTGATTCCATAAACTTGACATCCCTTGAGACCATTACTCTCTGTGTCTCTGGTACATAACATTTGTAGCCTTTTTGATATGTTGAATACCCAATGAACATTCCCTTTGTGCTTCTAGCTTCTAGTTTATTTCTTAACTCCCCTGGAACCAAAACAAAACACATACATCCAAACACACGAAGATGATCTATGGATGATTTAGTTTTGTTAAGTACCTCATAGGGAGTGGCATCATTAAGAACTTTTGTAGGTGTGCGGTTGATCAAGTAAGTAGCAGTGACCACTGCATCTCCCCAGAACCTTTATGGTACATTGGTGTGAAACATCATGCTCCTGGCCACCTCCATTAAGTGTATGTTTTTCCTCTCTGCCACACCATTCTGTTGAGGTGTGTAGGAACAACTGGTTTGGTGGATAATTCCATGGGTTGCTAGATGTTGTTTGAAGGTTGTGCTAGTGTATTCACCACCATTATCAGATCTATGGATTTTTCTCTTAACATTGAAATGGTTAGTGATATAACTCTGGAAATTTTTAAAAGCATCTAACACCCTATCTTTTGATTGCAACAAAGTGATCCATGCGTACTTAGAGTTTTCATCTATAAATGTCATAAATTATCTATGTTGATCTCTAGATACACATGGTGCAGTCCACACATCAGAATTGATTAAATCCAAGCAATTATCATAGATGGTCATTGATTTAGGAAACACACTTCTACTATGTTTTCCTAGAATACAAGCCTCACAATCACTTTTAAAAGAAACACTAGGCAACAGAATGTTCAAGGCACGAGAATGAGGATGTCCTAGACTAGCATGCCACAAAACATGATTAGGGAATTCAGAAACAGAATTAAAAGCACAAGATAAATCAGAGGTTGGTAGAGTGTCCTCAAGCAGGTACAAGTCCCCCTTTGTCACATCTTTCCCAAGCAACTTACTAGATTCAAAATATCCTGAAAATAGACATCACTAGGACTGAAGGTAACATGAAACTTCAAGTCATTAGTGACTTTCTTAACAGTCAGTAAGTTTGAAGCAAAAGTGGGCATGTAGAATGCCTTAGATACTTTGTCAAACAATTTCAAATCACCTACTCCTCTTATTGGAATTTTATCACCATTTGCTATCATCACATTTCCTAAGTCAGGTTCTACATTAGTAATCAAACTTGAGTCACTAATCATATGATGAGAAGCACCAGAGTCTATAAATAATGGTCTAGTATCTCTTAGAGAATTTATTGAACTACCAATAATGTGAGAAGCATTTAGTGAGATACCAAGAGTTCTAGGGTTACCAGAGTGTTCTTTCAAGGCCTTGATGAGAGCATCTATGTTAGACCTCTTGATGGACTCATCTTGATGGTTCCTTGCAGTGGGGTAGGTTGATGTAGGCGCCATGGCTTTTCCCATACCAACATTGGAGGAGACTGAGCTCAGGTTGGAAGGTTCAACTCCATCACTTGAGAAGTGAGCTCTAGCATCCATTAACTGAGGTGGTGCCTCCTTGAACTTGTTTGGCTTTATGTGAGGATGAAGGATCCAGTACTTGTCCTTCATGTGACCTTTCTTCTTGGAATGGTCGCAGATCAAGACTTTCATATCATCTTGCTTGTACACCCCTTTGTTTGCCACTACTTCAGCTTGATGGATCATAACTGGTTCTCCCTTGCTCCCAAACAACACCAATGACCCTTCCTCCTTGAATTTATGACAAACCTCATCAAGGGTAGGTAAGTTCTCAGCTCTCAATATATGCTTGATGAGGTCATTATAGGTTGGGTTGAGAGTCAGAAGCAACCCAAACACCTTATCTTCTTCACGCTTAGTATTCATATTAGAAGGGTCAACAGAATGTGGTCTGAGCATCTCCAGTTCTGCCCACAAGGATCTGAACTTGCCAAAGTGAGTTCGAAACTCCATGTCTGCTTGACTGAGAGCATTAATGGCTCTTTTTACTTCAAAAACACTAGTAAGGCTGGAAGCATTTCCGTAAACCTTAAAGAGAGTTTCCAATAGTTCTTTGGCAGTCTCACAGTATGAATGAGACTCCAAGATAGCTGTTTCCAGAGAGATTTGGATGAGAGAGAGCACCATCTGTTCTTCTTGCACGCATTTTTCTTCATCAACCACCACTATATCCTTTCCATATTTTCCTTGGACGATCTGCTTTGGACAGTTTTCACCAATCTGGACCACTTCATAATCCTCTTCCTCCAAGGGCAGTTTTCACCAATCTGGACCACAAGAGGTAGTTAATCCCCTTGAGTGTCAAATGTATGGTAACAGACTTGTTGTTCTCCATCTTTCACTCGCTTAAACCCAAAATAACAAAAGAACAGAGAGTGAATCTTGAAGAAATTTGCAACAAGAATAGAGTAAAAGCTTTTGAGGAAGTAAAAGAAGGTTCAAGAGCTTTGTTGCTTTGATACCATGATAAAATGAGAGGCTTTAAGTTCTGGTTTGTGAACAACACTGGAAAAGAGTGAAGAACTTTGATGAGAGAGAACATAGAATTCGAGTGAGAGAGAGAGAGAAGAGATTTCGTGAGGGGAGAAGGATGAGAGGAATCTCTATTTCCTTACCAGAAATGGTTCATGTGAGGGTTACACTTATAGAGAGAGGACAAAGCAAACTAATAAACAAATAAAGAACCAGACAAATAAATAACTAATAAACTATTCTTCTGCCTTGGACAGTAGGGGGGGGACCAAAGATCAAGCATATGGGAGAAAGGGACATCTCCTCGACGGTTGGGAGCCTAATCCCACCCGTGACTCCTTGCTGTTCTCCACGTTCTTTGGCAACCATAATAAGTCTTCTTAGTTAGGTAAGTTCATTTCTGGTTCCTCATGTCCCTTTGCCTACCTTGTACTCCAAGGTTGGTCACTTGTACGGAGAGACTTGTCCCACAAGTTTGTACGGACATACTTGATCCACAAGCTTCCCTTGATTAGTTATTCTTCTGTTATTTGAAATGTCCTCTTATTCTTTCTAACTTCATGTCGCCATTTCCTCTCTTTATTGGCTTCATGTCAACATAAAACCCTGACAAGGAAAAGAGTAAACACCCCATGGCAAGGGGATCAGTTCCTTCTGGTAAGATCCAAGAGTCCAAGTAGAGTGTGAATGGACTCAATGGTCTTCTGCCTAGCTGCTTTGGTAAACACATCAGCTAGCTCACTCCGAGTGTAGCATGGCAAGATGTCTCTGGATACTATCATTTGCCTCACTTTATTGCAATCAACCTCAATATGCTTTGTCCTCTCGTGGAACACCGAGTTGGAGGCAATGTGTATAGCTGCTTGGTTGTCATGATGCATGGTCATAGGTGTGGCTTGCTCAATACCCAAGCGCTTTAGTATACCCTTGATCCAAATCAACTCGTTTGTGAGCTTCAACATGGCTCTATACTCAGCCTCCGCACTGGAACATGACACCACCTTCTGCTTCTTGCCTTTCCATGTAACAAGGTTCCCACCAATGAAGGTACAATAGCCATTGGTAGACTTCATGTCCTTCCTATCTCCAGCCCACTCGGCATCACAATACCCGACCACTTATGTGCTCTCATTGCATCCCATCCAAACTCCTTTATCTGATGATCCATTCAGGTACATGAATAGCCGGTCCACCATGTTCCAATGATGCTCCTTAGGCCCTTGCATGTGTTGACTCACCTGGTTCACAACAAAGCATATATCAGGTCGTGTAATGGTCAAATAGATCAACTTACCAACAAGCTTTCTATAAAGCTTGACATCCTAGAATGGTGGACTACTTCCATCTCCCTCTCTCGTGGGACTTTGTATCCATCCTCCAAAGGTGTCTTGCTTTCCTTCCTCCTTGTATACCTGCATCCTTCAAAATATCAAGTGTATACTTTCTTTGGGATAGAAACAAACCTTCCTTGGATCTACATAACTCTATTCCAAGGAAGTATTTCATCTCTCCCAAGTCTTTAATTTCAAACACAGATTTTAAATACTCTTTGGTAGCTTGTATACCTTCCTTGTCACTACCAGTAATGATGATATCATCAACATATTCTAGAAGGACAATGATACCTGAAGGAGTGATGAGTGTGAAGAGAGTATGGTCGAGCTCGGATCTCTTGAAACCTTTACCATTCAAGGTAGTGGTTAGTTTGTTGTACCAAGCTCTTGGTGACTGCTTAAGACCATATATGGCTTTCTTCAACCTCAGAACATTCCCTTCCTTCACCAAGTGTTCAAGACCAGGAGGAGGATGCATGTATAACTCATCTTCAAGTTATCCTTGAAGAAACACATTCTTCACATCCATTTGCCATAGTCCCTATCTTTAATTCACAGAAAATGACAATATTATTCTGATGGTATGAAGCTTCGCTACCGGAGCAAATGTGTCTTGATAGTCTTCACCATATGTTTGAGTGAATCCTCTTGCAACCAATCTGGTTTTCTTCCTGTATATCTTTCCATTTGCAAGATACATTATGGTGAAGATCCATCAACTAGATTTGTGGTCATCAAACCAGCAGCTGAACCAGAGGCCAGTCCAACACCCTACTCAACCAAAAAAAACACCAACCAGTATATAAGACTATGAGCAATAAAAATGCCATATCTTACAAAACAGGAGTTTTAATCACAAGGCTAATTTTCATGGATTCTACACTCAAAAAGGAGTCCAGAAAATTTTGAATCAGCCCAAAATATTTACGACCCTGGATTAATGAATTTTACAAACCGGAGGTTTCCAAGTCCATTCATATGCGAGTACCCGACTTTGGAAGAAGATTTAAGCCCCACAAAGATCCGTCCTGAGCCCAAACAAAATTTAGAAGTCAATAGGACTTTATTAGTTTTCCAAAAAGCCAAGAATGAGGAGAAATGGCCATGGATATTAGAAGATGTGATCATTTTATCAAAACCGGCCAAACCGAGCAGATTATGGAAAGATTTGTGAATCTTTCGGTTTAATCATTTCCAAGCCAATCAATTCCGAACAGAAGAAATTCTTCCAAAAAAAGACATCCAGAAGACCAATCTCACCATCCAGGACGTGATGCCTTCATTTCATAGTGGACTAGCAAACATAGTGTTGAACAGAGGTTATAAAAATGATAGAGAAAGACTGATGAAGAGGAGATGAAATGGTTTGGGGCTGTCCGTACATGTCCGTACAACTAGGCCGTACAGGGCATACACTCGGGCGAGCCGGATTACCTTGGTTGGAAAGTTACCCGGGTAAGAGTAACTCGACCAAGAGTTACTCTTACTAGTTACCAAGCTGATAAAGCTTGACTGAGTGGATAAGGCACGCGTTTGGACAGGCTGGCTCATGGCTGGAAGATCATCTGGTCAAGATAAAGGAATCTCGCGTGTGAAGCTTTCCAGCCACAAGAATTCAAATGGGACGCTCCTAGACCATTGACTCCACACGCCTGTTGAAAAAGCTTATCCATAACCTTATCATGTATCCGTTGTAGAGCTTACTCCTTCCTCTATATATTTGTAACTCTTGTTCATCAATAATGTATAGAAAACTTCAATCTCTCTCTAGTCTTTTCTCTCTAGTCTCTCTTAATGGTTCTCAATCTCTTATGGCGAGCCTACTCTTTTTTAGTCTAACTTTCATGGCATCGGAGCCAGGTTCACTTGAATCTGGGTTCATTTGATCTCTTTCTGTTCAAAGTCTCAACCTTTTTGTTCTGTAAAGCACAAGCCTCATCCTTTTGATTCGAAATGGATAATACTAAGACTACTGTCATTCCAGTTAAAGGTGGAAACTACCTTCTTTGGTCTCGTGTGGTGAAGACAGTCGTGGGAAGTAAGGGTCTTTGGAACCATGTACTTGAAGATGAAGCTCCAAGACTCATTAGTCATGAAGGCGACAAAGAAGTGGTGGTTTGTGATGAAGTAAAGTGGATCCAGGAGGATAATCTGGTGATGTCCATCCTGTAGAGTTCACTAGGTCAGTCGATCTTGGAGGCCTACAGCTACTGTAAGAAGGTTAAAGATCTATGGTATACACTTCACAAAGTGTATGGAAACATCTCAAACCCCACACGAGTGTTTGAGATCAAGAGAGCTATCAATAACTTAGCTCAAGAAGTCATGGAGTTCACCAAACATTTGGGAAAGTTTAAAGCTTAGAGCTTGAGATGTTGTGGCCAAGCACCACGGATCCTGATGAGTTGAATGAGAGACGTGAGCAAGACAAGGTCTTTGGTCTCTTGCTCACCCTCAATGCTACCTACAACGACCTCATCAAGCATATCCTCAGATCCGAGAAGCCCCCCAGTCTTGAAGAAGTTTGTGCTCAAATCCAGAAAGAACAAAGGTCTTTGGGGCTCTTTGGAGGAAAGGAGGAGCTCACACTTGCCAACCAAGCTGAGGTGCCTCAAGCTAACAAAGTACATTAGTATGAAGACCGGAGGTTTGCTGGAAACTTTGAAGATAGGAGGTTCAATGGGAACTGTGATCACCGCAAGAGGCATGGCAATAAGAAGAGCTAGTGCTGGATACTCGATCCTCACCTCAATCCGGCCAAGTTCATGAAGGAAAGAGAAGCAAGAGCCAATGTCACCTATGGAATGAGTGATCAATCTGGTTCTAGGACTTCAACCAAGGCAAATGAGAGAGAAGGTCGTGAAGGTGGTGAGAGCAAGGCCTGGTGACGTACACTACCCATCAGCCTTAACCAATGAGAATGAGTTCATACGCCGATCTGAGATGGATGCTCTCATCAAAATTCTCAAGGATAATGGTAACACTCTTGGTAATGTGAAAGAGTATTCATTTGGTGCATATAGGGTTGCTAGTATTGTTGAACAAATGGATAGTGCTCACACCCAACCAACGATGCTTGGTCAATCTCATACTACTCATAACATGTCTAAGCCTTTGATAGTAGATTCTGGTGCATCTCATCATATGATTAGTGATACTAGTATTATTAGAGACATAGAACCGGCTAATGGACATGTAGTGATAGCAAATGGAGATAGGATACCAATAAGAGGTGTAGGCAAGTTGAAATTGTTTAACAAAGAATCTAGAGCCTTTTACATGCCTGAGTTTACTTCAAACTTACTCTCTGTCTAGAAGTGTACCACTGATATGCATTGCAATTTTATCTTTAGTCCTAATGATGTGAAGTTTCAGGATATTGAGAGCAACCGATTGATTGGGCAAGGAGTAACAAAAGGAGATCTTTATATGCTTGAAAAGCTTAGTTTTGTGCCTGATCATAGATGCTCGTTTACTTCTGTTTCGGCTTCTGTTTTAAATAAGAATGCTATGTGGCATGCTAAACTAGGACAACCTCATGTTATAGCTTTTAACTTAATGGTTCCAGGTGTTGTGTTTGAGAGTAGTGATTGTGAAGCTTGTATTTTAGGCAAGCATTGTAAAACTGTGTTTCATAAACCCTCAACCATCTATTATCATTGTTTTGATTCGATTCACTCTAATGTTTGGACTGCACATTGTTTATCAAGAGAGAATCATAAGTATTTTGTTACATTCATAGATGATAAGTCTAAATACACCTGGATAACCTTGATTCCTTCTAAAGATAGGGTACTTGATGCATTTAGAAATTTTCAAAACTATGTGACTAACCAGTTTAATGACAAGTTGAAATTTTTTAGATCAGATAATGGAGGGGAATACACCAGTCAAGCATTCAAGCAACACCTATCTCAACATGGAATCCTTCACCAGACAAGTTGCCTTACACACCCCAACAAAATGGAGTGGCCGAGAGAAAGAATAGACGCCTAATGAAGGTTGCAAGGTTGATGATGTTCCAGGCCATTATTCCAAAGAAGTTTTGGAGTGATGCAGTTGCTACAACTTGCTACCTAATCAACAGAACACCAACTAGGATCCTGGACGACAAGTCACCATTTGAAGTCTTAAGCAGGTATAGACCAACCTTAGATCATCTTAGACTCTTTGGTTGTCTATGCTTTGTTCTAAGACCAGGCGAGTTTAGGAACAAGTTGGAAGCAAAGAGCACTAAAGGGATGTTCATAGGGTACTCACAAACCTAAAGGGGGTATAAGTGCTATGATCCGGTAACAAGGAGGGTGCTGGTGTCAAGGGAGGTGAAGTTTGTTGATGAAATAGGGTATTATGAGGAGAAGAATCAAGCAGAATTGAAAGATCTGGCATTAGACAAGGCGGCTAACTTAAGGATAATCCTGGAGAGTCTTGGGATTAACCTATCTCAAGATCCAAACACTAGAAGAGGACAACCACATGGTCCCCCCCCCACAACCAATGCAGGAGGTCAGACTCTCCACTTCTACCATGAGGGGGGAAATGAACCTGAGGGAACAATCAAGAAGAAGGGGAACACTCAGGTTCTCATGATCAAAGTGTGGAACAAGAGGAAGAGATGGTAAATGAAGAAGGAGAAGGATCAGTGAATGAGGAAACCGGTCAAGAACAAGATCCAGAACAACGAGTAGTGGGGCAACAACTAAGAAGAAGTACTAGGATCAGAAACCCTCCAACCAATTGGGTGAACACTAGAGTGCTACAATGCTCAAGCAGTAGAACACCCATCCCAAGTTTCATGTTCGCTTGCTCACTACCCTTTAGAACATTGTGTGTTTATGGTCAGTTTGGATGAGAGCTACATTCCACAATCTTATGAGGAAGCAATGAAAGACAAGGAATGGAAGGAGTCAGTTGGTGCTGAAGCAAATGGAATGATCAAGAGTGACACTTGGTACGAGAGTGAACTACCAAGAGGAAAGAAGGCAGTATCTAGTAGATGGATCTTCACCATCAAGTATCTTGCAAATGGAAAGATAGACAGGAAGAAAACCAGATTGGTTGCAAGGGGATTCACTCACACGTATGGGGAAGATTATCTAGACACTTTTGCTCCGGTTGTAAAGCTTCACATCATCAAATAGTTTTGTCAGTTGCTGTGAATCTAAGATGGGGACTATGGCAAATGGATGTGAAGAATGCATTTCTTCATGGAGAACTTGAAGATGAGGTGTACATGTATTCTCCACTTGGGCTTGAACACTTGGTAAAGGAAGGGAATGTTCTGAGGTTAAAGAAAGCTATATATGGGCATAAGCAGTCACCAAGAGCTTGGTACAACAAACTAAGGACTACCTTGAATGGGAGAGGCTTCAAGAGATCCGAGCTCGACCATACTCTCTTCACTCTCATCACTCCCTCAGGTATCATTGTCCTTCTACTATATGTTGATGATATCATCATTACTGGAAGTGACAATGAAGGTATACAAGCTACCAAAGAGTATTTAAAATATGTGTTTGAAATTAAAGACTTGGGAAAGATGAAATACTTTCTTGGAATAGAGCTATGTGTTGGAATGAAGAATAATCAAAGCTGGAGTTTATGAAGAGACCAAGCAAATCAGGAGCAAGAAATCAAGCATCTCGAAAAGCAGATTTGAGTTTTTCCGTACAGTCTTGCTCCACAAGCAACTCATCTTGGCGTAACTTACCTTGCAAGGCAAGAAAGGAGTTGGAGAGGCTTAATATGGACGTTGGGAGCCTCCAGAAGTAAAGGGAATCAAGTTTGAATGGAAGTATTTAGTTCTGGTTTGATTTGTACAAGTAAAAGTCACATGGGTGATATGGAGAAGCAGCTGGACCTGTCACTATCACACCAAGCTGAATGTTCCCTCTTCCTCCAGTCACTTTCTCTTCCTGTGGACGTGCCAGACTGTCCATGCTACAGCCTGCTCCACACCAGTCTATCCCAACCAGCTCTGAACTTCATTTCCTAAAATAATACTATTTTAATTTCATTGTTTTATTGTTAGTTTAATGTTGTTATTATGTCTTGTAACTTGGATATAAAACCCCCTACATGTACCCATAAAATTCCTAAGGAGAGTTGAGCCTACTCTTTCACTTATTCTCTGGTTCACAATCTCTCATACTCTCATACTCCCTGAAGTGATACGTTAACTCTTTCCTTCAAACAAATCTATGGTTACTTTATTCTCTCAATCTCTTATTCTCACAAACTCGTAAATACTCTCACTCATAGTTTCTTCCATCCTTCAATGTCTCTGGTCCATACCAAACCAGAAGATCACAAACACTCTCCATAATCCCATCATTCCCACTTAAACTCTCAAAGACACTCTCTCTTTGATTCTTAGTCTTTGTGGTCCAAACTAAACCAGAAACTGATTGTCTTCACCAAAATCATTCTCCATTTCATTCTCACCATTTTCTCTCTATTCTCACACTATGTAGATCCAAGGAAGGCTTGTTTCTATCCCAAATAAGGTATACACTTCATCTTTTGAAGGATGCATGTATACAAGGAGGAAGGACAGCCAAAAAGCCTTTGGAGGATGGATACAAAGTCCCACGAGAGGGGGAGATAGAAGATAGTCCACCATTCCAAGATGCCAAGCTTTATAGAAAGCTTGTTGGTAAGTTGAACTATTTGATCATTACACGACCTGATATATTCTTTGCTGTGAACCAGGTGAGTCAAAACATGCAAGGGCCTAAGGAGCATCATTGGAATATGGTGAACCGGCTACTCATGTACATGAATGGATCATCAGATCAAGGAGTGTGGATGGGATGCAATGAGAGCACATAAGTAGTCGGGTATTGTGATGCGGATTGAGCTGGAGGTAGGATGGACATGAAGTCTACCATTGGCTATTGTACCTTCATTGGTGGGAACCTTGTTACATGGAAGAGTAAGAAGCAGACGGTGGTGTCATGTTCCATTGCTGAGGCCGGGTATAGAGCCATGTTGAAGCTCACAAACGAGTTGGTTTGGATCAAGGGTATACTGAAGAACTTGGGGATTGAGCAAGTCACACCTATGACCACGCATTGTGACAACCAATCAGCTATACACATTGCCTCCAACTCAGTGTTCCACGAGAGGACAAAGCATATTGAAGTTGATTGCCATAAGGTAAGGCAAATGATAGTATCCGGAGAGATCTTGCCATGCTACACCCGGAGTGAAGATCAGCTAGCTGATGTGTTTACCAAAGCGGCTAGGCAGAAGACCATTGAGTCCATTCACACTCATCTTTGACTCATTATTCTTACCAAAGGCACGGATCCCCTTGCCATGGGATCTTTACTTTTTTCCTTGTCAGGGTTTTATCCCTAAGTAGGGTTTTCTTAGATAAGGTTTTTAATGAGGGAGATCTCACGGCATCTAAGCTTGACCGGTTCCCATTGTCAACCTTTAGGGGGATTGTTGAATAGAGGTTATAAAATGATAGAGGGAAACTGATGAAGACGAGAAGAAGGTTCCCAAGAAGCTCAGTTATCCTTTAAAACCGTCCAGGTTCAAGATTATTTAAGCCCCCCCCCCCTCTTTTCAAGTCAAAATCAGCACAATAGTCCCAACGGCTTGTTTTGATTTCTTGCCTAAGTTTTGATTTGTTTCCTTTATTTTCTTTAATGAACGTTTAGAACCTTGTATCTGAGAATTATATAAGCTGATTTCCGTTCATTGTAAAGAGCACCTTTCAATCTTTTAAGAAATACAATCAGTTTGCTTGTTTTTATCAAAGAAGTGTCTTTGCATAGATATCTATCTTTAAGATCATTGAGAGAGTCAGTGTGTTCTATAGATTCGTGTGTCTTAGGTTGTTGAGGGAGTCTTCATCCTTGCATATCACATATTGAGAGATTCAGTCAGCCCCCCCCCCCCACGGATTGAGTGAGTCAATCACCATCTATCTTCATCCATCAACCATATTCCATCATCAATCTTTTATCCATCAAACCATTCCATCCTTCATATCTTTTAGTTTCTGTTGATATTTTGATCATTCATAAAATCACTGTTTGTCCTTTGTTTCAGGATACATTGGACGTGAAGGGACAGTAGTTCATCCATCAACCATTTCCATTTCTACCGGTTTCTCGCCATCACCATTCCATCGCCCATCTCACCATCTTTGCTTCCGGGCTTGTATCATTTGGTATCAGAGCTATAAAAGCTCCTGACCCAGGTTATATCAATCCTCTCTATCATATTTTAGTTTCATCTTTTCTTAGTTTGCATTTTATAAAAACAAAAATCGAAAAAAAAATTGTTATTTTTTTCAAGTTCTAAATTTTTGCATTTTGTTGTGTTCTTAAAAAAAGAAAAATAAAGAAGAAGGAGTTTAGTGATTTTGATCCATGAAAATTCTTGTTTCATATCATTCTAGTTGTTTTCATTCGTTGCCCCAGCTCTCATTACCATATTTTTTTTCATTAATTCATTTCCTTATTTAGGTTGCATTTCAAAAACTGCATAAGAAAACGGAAATAAAAATCATTTAGACCATAGTTATAATTATTTGCTTCAATATTTTCGTGCATACCAACATACCTTAGTCCATTTGTGCATTCAAATTTTCTTTGAAAAGAATCACATTTTAGACTTTGCATTCCATCTTTGCATATTTTCGGGTTGTGTTCTTTTCATTCCAAGAGAAACCAAAATATAAAAAATTACTGTCCTTGCATTTTTTTCTTATTATTCTTGCTCATTATTTCTTGTATATTTACATTTCATTCTAGTATATTTCGTGCATCTCATTGTTGCATTCAAAAGAAAATAATAATAATTTTTGCATCATAGTTTTAGGAAAGTCGGTCAAGAGCATTTTAATATTTTCTTTACATAAAAATTGTACCACTGCCTTAACAAGAACATAACTACTTTGTGTGTGCGTCATCTCAGGTACAATGGATGATGAAGGTGATCCTTGGGAAGAAGACCAATCCATGTTTGATGAAGGAAGTAGTTATGGAGATGATCAATGGTCCGAAAGTTGTTCCAACATAGATTTTGAAGATGAACTTTATGAAGAGGACCCTTAACCAGAACCACCAGACCCTTACCCCGGTGGCAATCACTCCACTGACTGGTCAAGAAGAGAAGTGACCCAGAAGAAGATTATGATAGTGATTCATGGCAAGAAGATGCTGAAGCCAAAAACAGTCTAGAAGAGACTGAAAGTTGGGATCATGAACAAGATGAAGGAACTCAGTCCCAATCTGATGACCAAGAGGATTCATGGGAGGATCAAACCTCTCCTGACACTGACCAAGACATAGAAGAAAGGCCATGGTGTGAAGCGCCCTTCTCTGGTCTTGAGGAAACACAAACGCTGTCCACGAAACCATACCAAGATTTAGATTCATGGTGTGAAGAAACTGATTCTTAATTCAGTGATGATGAAGCAAGACAGTCCAACCATGATGATGAGATCAATGGAGATGATCTAGGCGTAGCTAAAGAGGAAGAAGTTGAATGTGAGGCCGGAAGAAATGATATCGAGCTTGAGCTACAATCCATACAATTTTCAGTTTATGGCCAATGAAACAAAACCAATCTAAAGTGGGAGGACGACTTGGAAACCTTGTTCCAGAAGCACCACATTCCAGAAGAGCAGAAGGTATCATATGCCAATAAGAGACTAACTGGACCAGTCTATGCATGGTGGGCAAGAGAGCAGTATGTTCAGTGGTACTACAATGAGCCAGATCATACTTGGGAGAGTTTAAAACTTGCGATACTTGAGGAGTTTGTGAAGAAAATTCCAGAACAGGAATATCAGTCCCATCTGAGTGTTTCTCACGCAAGCTGTACTCCAACCTCAACAACCCCAAGCCTTATGGCTGGAAGCAAGCAAGCAAACCACCATCACAGCCCACAAAAGAAAGAACCGGTGGTAGAGAATAGAACTACCAAGAAACAAAATGGTCCACAGCCAAGCTCACACTAGTTGACAAAGGTACCAGAGACATTTCCATATTAAAAGGGTACTTTACAGCCAAGGAGAAAGAAGACCGATATAGTTCTTAAGAAAGGAGGACAAAAAATCAAGGCTGAAACTTTGGCACCAAGATTGCAAATTCCACCAGCATCACCAACTCAAGGTAAATCCTCTAATTCTAAAAATGTTAAAATTCAGACATGTTATAGAGGACATTTTGCTGTGTCTTGTCCATCTAGAAAGTTATTAGGAAGTACATCACTGGAGTTGAAACCAGAAACAAGTAAAACAAGTGATAGTCTTGTTACATCAGAACTTTCAAATTCTGGATTTATGCACTTGTCTTTGCCAAAGAGTTTTGATCCAGGTATAAGGAAAGGAGATGGACGACCAAACTGTGAGTATTAGGAAAAAAGAGAGATTATACTAGAAACATGATGAACTTGCTCAAGAACAGCAAGAACTGAAGAGAGAGAAGAGAGAATTTCGTGGAAGAGCGAGAAAGAGAGAGAATAGAGAAGTGAAAAATATTATTCAAATTGATTTCTGGTCTACTGAATACATTCTTTAAATAGACAAATGGACAGGAAATATAAATTACTAAACAAAGATGATAAAACAAAAAGAATAAATAAATGTACTAGGGTCCAAAACTGTCTTGTCCAGATGCACCAGACTGAAAGGGACATGTCCAAACGGTTGTCTGGCCTTCTGGTCCCCAACTCCACACGTGAAACCAGCTCCCCAACGTTCCCATTCTTCAGGAAAGACCAAATAAGTCTTCCTAGTTTATTTCTTGCATGCCTCTTCTCTTTCTTTGCTTTCAAGTCACGTTGGGTCTTCTAGGTTGTACGGAAATCATTGGTGCACAAGTTAACTTGAACCATGTGTTATCCGAACTATCTTCTTCTTATTGTATCATCTCCTCATTTTATTGCTTCATCTCAACACTCCCCCTCAAGCTTGACCACAGGGACTGGTCAAGCTTGGAAACCATGAAGCATTCCCTCATTACAGCCTTTAGCTTAGAAAAACCACTTGGGAGAAAACTAAGCCAAGGAAAAAGAGAATAAAACCTCATGGCTAAGAGGGTCAGTGAGATGGGAGATCAATGAGTCCAAGCTTGGAATGAATGAACTCAAAGACCTTTGAGCTTGCTGCTTCGGTAAAGATGTCGCCCAACTGATCTTCACTTCTAGTGTAGCATGGTAATATAAGTTGCTGCTCCACGGCTTGTCTCACCTTATGGCAGTCCACCTCCATGTGTTTAGTCCTCTCATGGAAGACACTGTTGGATGCTATATGAATGGCAGCCTGGTTGTCACAAGGAATGGTGATGGGAGTTGTAGTTTCAGTCCCCAAGTCTCTTAGTAGGTTTCTGATCAAGGTAAGTTCACTAGTAAGCTTTCTCATAGCTCTATATTCTGCTTCAGCACTTGAGCATGATACTATCTTCTGCTTCTTTCTCTTCCAGGTGACTAATTTGCGTCCAATGAAGGTACAATAGCCTGTTGTAGGCCTCGTGTCCACTCTATCACCAGCCCAATCTGCATCACAATACCCCACAATCTCTGTGCGTCCATTGCAAGCCATCCAGACACCTTGACCAGGAGCTTCTGTCAAGTATCTCAATATCCTTTCCACCATATTCCAATGATGAACTTTAGGGGTTTGCATGTGTTGACTGACTTGGTTCACAGCAAAACACTCACCTGGTCAAGTAATGGTCAGGTATATGAGCTTCCCACCATCCACCTATACTTCTTAACATCTTCAAATGGAGTATCCTCATACTCCCCCTCTCGCAGTACCTTGTAGCCTTCTTCCAAAGGTGTCTTGGCCTGTCTCCCTCCAAGGTTTCCTGCCTCATTTAAATGATCAACTGTGTACTTCCTTTGGGATAAGAAGAGCCCCTCTTTAGAGCGGCATATTTCAATTCCTAAGAAGTACTTCAACTCTCCCAAATCCTTTATGTCAAATGTAGATTTAAGAGAAGGCTTAGTTGAGAGGATATCTTCCTTGTCACTACCAGTGATGGTAATATCATCTACATATATGAGAATGACAATAATCCCTTGCTTGCTGGTCAGTGTGAAGAGGGTGTGATCAACCTCTGATTTGACAAATCCTCTTCTATTCAGAGTTGAGCTTAACTTATGGTACCAGGCTCTTGGAAATTGCTTCAAGCCATAGATAGCTTTCTTTAATCTCAATACATTTCCTGGTTTTACCATGTCTTCTACACCAGGTGGTGGTCGCATGTAGACCTCATCTTCTAATTCACCTTGTAAGAAAGCATTCTTGACATCCATTTGCCATAAGTCCCATTCCAAGTTGACTGGCAATGAGATCAAAATCCTTATGGTATGCAGCTTGGCTACTGGTGCAAATGTATCAAGGTAATCTTCTCCATAGACTTGGGTAAAGCCTCTTGCAACTAATCTTGTCTTTTTCCTTTCTTGTTTTCTACTTGCTAGGTACTTGATTGTGAAGAGTAGGCGACTGGTCACTGCTTTCTTGCCTTTGGGGAGCTCAGCTGCATACCAGGTATCATTCTTGATTATAGCATTGATCTCATCAGTTACTGAGTTTTTCCATTCTTCATCCTCCATTGCTTCTTCATAAGATCTTGGGATGTATTCCTGGTCCAATTCCATAATGAAAGCTTGATGTTCTTTTGGATACTGAGCTAGAGAACATACTGCACTAATTGGATGAGCTACTACTTTTGCATTTAAGTACACTCTTGTGTTGATCCAATTTGATGCTGGTCTCTTGATCCTTGTACTCCTTCTCACGGGCTGTATCTGATCAGGCTCTTCCTTCTCATCTTGGCTTTCATCTTCTGGTGGAACTTCAGTAGCTAATGGCATCTCATCTTGATCATGAGCTACTGTGTCTTCAGGTTGTTGTGCATGTTCCTCAGGCTGAGTTGTTTCATTGCCCCCCTCATGATCAGGATGAGTGACTTCATTGTTCTCCTCATCTTCAGTAGTATCATGAACTGTTGTCTTCTTGATTCCATCAGGTTATGTTGGTAAGTGGATGCCAAGATTCTCTAAAATTACTCTTAAGTTGTTGGCTCTATCTGAGGAAGACTAAGAGAGGTCCTTAAGATCATCCCAACTCTCTTCATTATGGTAACCTCTAGACTCCAAAAACTTAACATCCCTGGAGATCAGAACCTTTCTTGTCTCTGGTACATAGCACTTGTAGCTTTTCTGAGTTGGAGAGTATCCAATAAACATGGATTTTGTGCTTCTAGCCTCTAGCTTGTTCCTCAATTCACCTGGAATCAAAATAAAAAACACACACCCAAACACACTCAAATGGTCTATAGATGGCTTGGTTTTGTTGAGTACCTCATAAGGTAATATATCACTGAGCAATTTGGTAGGGATTCTGTTGATTAAGTAAGAGGCAGTCACAACTACATCACCCCTAAAATGCTTAGGAACATTCATATGGAACATCATGCTTCTGGCCACCTCCACTAAGTGTCGGTTTTTCCTCTCAGCCACACCATTTTGTTGAGGTGTATATGGACAACTCGTTTGATGGATGATACCTTGTGCTGCAAGGTGTTGCTTGAAGGTTGTGCTCGTGTATTCTCCACCATTATCGGATCTAAATATTTTGATCTTGGCATGAAAGTGGTTAGCAATATAGCTTTGAAATTTTTTTAATTCTTCTAGCACCCTATCCTTAGATTTCAACAAGGTTAACCATGTGTACTTATATTTTTTATCTATAAAAGTCACAAAGTACTTATGTTGTTCTCTAGATGCACAAGGGGCTCTCCAAATATCAGTGTGAATAAGATCAAAGCAATTATCATAGATAGTCATTGATTTAGGAAACACAGACTTGCAATGTTTACCTAGAATACACGCTTCACGATCAGTTTTAAAAGAAACACTAGGCAACATGATGTTCAAGGCGCGAGAATGAGGTGTCCTAATCTAGCATGCCACATTACATCTTTAGGTAATTCAGAAACAAAGTTTAAAGCACAAGATAAATCAGAAGCTAGTAGAGTGTCCTCAAGAAAGTACAAGTCTCCCTTGGTTCCACCTTTGCCAAGCAACTTACTGGTCTCAATATCCTGAAAATACACTTAATTAGGGGTGAAAGTAACATACAATTTTGAACCAGTAGTGGCCTTTCTAAGCTACAGAAGGTTAGAAGCAAATGTTGGCATATAGAAAGCCTTGGACACTTTATCAAACAGTTTCAAATCACCTACACCTTTTATAAGAACTCTATCACCATTAGCTATCATAACATTTCCTAGGGTTAGTTTTATATTAGTAATCAAGTTTGAATCACTAATCATATGGTGTGAAACACCTGAGTCAATAACTAATGGTCTAGTAGTGCCTAATCCATTAATTGCAATACCAGCAGTGTATGAAGCATTAAGAGAAATACCAAGAGTATTAAGGTTACCAGATTTCTCCTTTAAAGCCTTGATGAGAGCATCCAAGTCAGAAATCTTAATGTTCTCATCATGGTTGGACCTTGCAGTGGAGTAGGAGGAGGTTGTCGCCATGGCCTTTCCCATACCAGTGTTAGAGCACAATGAAGAGCATCCAGAGGGAGTCATTGGTTCAGCTCCTTCAGTTGAGAAGTGGCCTCTAGCATCTTGGTACTGGTTTCGTGGCTCCCTGAACTTGTTTGGCTTCATGTGGGGATGAAGTATCCAGAACTTATCCTTCATGTGGCCCTTCTTCTTGCAGTGATCACAAGTCAAGACCCTCCTATCATCTTGTTTGTAAACTCCTTTGTTTGCTACTGTTCCTTCAGCTTGGTTACTCATAACCAACTCGCCTTTGCCTCCAAATAGGACAAGAGATCCTTGTTCTTTCTGAATCTGAGCACACACTTCTTCAAGGCTTGGTAGCTTGTTTCTTCTCAGTATGTGCTTGATTAAATCATTGTAGGTTGGGTTCAGAGTGAGGAGCAATCCAAAACCTTATCCTGGTCTCTCCTCTCATTCAAGACAGATGGTTCTATCGTCTGTGGTCTGAGCATCTCCAGATCTACCCACAGCGACCTAAACTTCCCAAAATGGACGCTAAAATCCATGTCTTCGTGACTGAGGGATTTTATAGCTTTTTTTTACTTCAAAAACTCGAGTAAGGTTTGATATGTTACCATAAACCTTGTATAGAGTTTCCCACAAATCTTTGGAGCTTTCACAGTATGAATAAGCTTCCAAAATGGCTGGATCCAGAGAGTTTTGGATGAGAGAAAGCACCATGAAATCATCCTGAGCCCATTTGCCTTCATCAACCACCACCATCTCCTTTCCATGTTCTCCTTGGACAGTTTGTTTTGGAGCTTCTCCACTTGAGACATGACTCCATAAACCTCTTCCTCCAAGGACAGTCTTCACCAATCTTGACCATAGAAGGTAATTAGCCCCCTTAGAAGTCACTGTAATGGTCACATGTTTAGTGTTCTCCATCTTCTTCTGCTATTAGCGTATGGGTAATAAGCTGCAAGTTGAAGAGATTCAAACAAGAGAGTATGAACTTGAAAAAGAGAGAGAAACATAGAGCTTTGCGGAAGTAGAATATGTTTCAAGAGCTTAGAGGCTCTGATACCATGTGAGTTTTAGAGAATAAAAGAGAGATTATACTGGAAACATGATGAACTTGCTCAAGAACAGCAAGAACTGAAGAGAGAGAAGAGAGGATTTCTTGGAAGAGAGAGAGAGAGAGAGAGAGAGAGAGAGAGAATAGAGAAGTGGAAACTATTATTCAACTTGATATATGGTCTACTGAATACATTCTTTAAATAGACAAGTAGACAGGAAATATAAATTACTAAACAAAGAGGATAAAACAAAAATAATAAATAAATTGACTATGGTCCAAAACTGTCTTGCCCAGATGCAGCAGACTGAAATGGACATGTCCAAACGGTTGTCTGGCCTTCTTGTCCCCAAATCCACACGTGAAACCAGCTCCCCAACGTTCCCATTCTTCAGGCAAGACCAGATAAGTCTTGCTAGTTTATTTCTTGCATGCCTCTTCTCTTTCTTTGCTTGCAGGTCACGTTGGGTCTTCTAGGTTGTACGGACAGCCTTGGTGCACAAGTTAACTTGAACCTTGTGTTATCCAAACTATCTTCTTATTATTGTTTCATCTCCTCATTTTATTGCTTCATCTCAACACAAACCATGCTGAGAGGTTGAAAGAGAACCAGGGACAGCACCAAACTTGTCCACAAAACGTTGAAAAAGATGCAAGCAACAATAAGAGCACACAAGTTACCAAAGAGCAAACCATTCTTCAACTAGCTGAAACCATTTGGGTAAGTTTGAATTTTACTTGTACAAATTATAAATTCTCAAACACAGATATAATTAACTTGATTTCTGCCAAAGGGTTTTAGATCATTTCAGGAAGAAAGGCTAAGGATCCCATAGGCGATCCACAAAAGGAAATCACGAGGTGTTTAAATGCCAAAAGAAAAAAAGAAGTTGTCATCAACAAAACAGAGGAGTAGGCCCAAAAGATAAATCACAACCCACCAGAGTTCCATACCAAAACAGAGGAGTAGTCCTGTTGTTCCTACTCAAAGGAGAACCACCAGATGTTCCATCGAAGATCAAACCGATAAAATACCAAGGTAAGGCCCTAGAATCTCAAAGGAGGATGAAACCTGACTTGCTCTATCTTGGTGCAGGTTATCCAGTTTCGAGGTCAAAAATTTGTCAAGCGGGAAGGTATGATGTGGTCATCAAACCAGCAGCAGAACCAGAGGCCAGTCCAACACCCTACTCAACAAACCAAAAACTAACCAGTATATATGTGAATTAAAAATGCCATTTCTAAACAAAACAGGAGGGTTTTAATCACATGGCTAATTTTCATGGATTCTACACTCAATAAGGAGTCCAGTACATTTTGAATCAGCCCAAAATATTCACGGACCCTGGAGTTATGAATTTTACAAACCGGAGGTTTCCAAGCCCATTCATATGCGAGTACCCAACTTTGGAAGAAGATTTAAGCCCCACAAAGATCCGGCCTGAGCCCAAACAAAATTTAAAAGTCAAGAGGACTTTCTTAGCTTTCCAAAAAGCCCAAAATGAGGAAATGGCCACCTATATTAGAAGATGTGATCATTTTACTAAAACCGACCAAACCAAGCAGATTATGGAAACATTTGGCAATCATTTGGTTTAATCATTTCCAAGCCAATCAATTCCGACCAGAAGAATTCTACCTAAACTAAGACATCCAGAAGACCAATCTAACCATCGAGGACGTGATGCCTTCATTCCACAGTGGACCAGCAAGCATAGGATCAGGCGGATCTATTCTTGCTCCAAGTTAGCATATTTGGAGATTCTTGCTTTTAATCTGCAACAGCTCTTTCTCCATCTTCCTACCCACGACTTCAGCACATTCAAGACCATAAAGAAGGTTCCCAAGAAGCTCAGGTATCCCTTAAAACCGTCCAGGTTCAAGATTATTCAAGCCCCCCCCCCTTTTCAAGCCAAAATCAGCACAATATTCCCAACGGCTAGTTTTGATTTCTTGCCTAATTTTGATTTGTTTCCTTTCTTTTATATTATGAACGTTTAGAACCTTGTAACTGAGAATTATATAATCTCATTATCATCCATTGTAAAGAGCACCTTTCAATATTTTAAGAAATACAATCAGTTTGCTTGTTTTTATCAAAGAAGTGTCTTTGCATAAAAATATGTCTTTAGGATCATTGAGAGAGTCAGTGTATTCTATAGATTCGTGTGTCTTAGGTTGTTGAGAGAGTCTTCATCCTTGGATATCACAGATTGAGAGAGTTAGTGAGCCCCCCCCCCCCCACGGGATTAGAGAGTTAATCGCCATCTATCTTCATCCATCAACCATCTTCCATCATCAATCTTCTATCCATCAAACCATTCCATCCTTCATATCTTTTAGTTTATGTTGTTATTTTGATAATTCATACACTCACTGTTATTCCTTTGTTTCAGGATAGCTTGGACGTGAAGGGACAGTAGTTCATCCATCAACCATTTCCATTTCTACCGGTTTCTCGCCATCACCATTCCATCGCCCATCTCACCATCTTTGCTTCCGGGCTTGTATCATAGATACTGCCTTCTTTCCTCTTGGTAGTTCACTCTCATACCAAGTGTCATTCTTGATCATTGCATTTGCTTCATCACCAACTGACTCCTTCCATTCCTTGTCTTTCATTGCTTCCTCATAAGACTGTGGAATGTAGCTCTCATCCAAACTGATCATAAACACGCAATGTTGTTTAGGGTAGTGAGCAAGAGAACATGAAAATTGGGATGGGAGTTCTACTGCTTGAGCATTGTAGTACACTCTAGTGTTAACCCAATTGGTTGGAGGGTTTCTGATCCTAGTGCTTCTCCTTAGTTGTTGCTCCACTACCGGTTCTTGATCTTGTTCTTGACCGATATCCTCATTCACTGATCCTTCTCCTTCTTCACTTACCATTTCTTCTTCTTGTTCCACACTTTGATCCTGAGAACCTGAATGTTCCCCTTCTTCTTCCTGATTGTTCCCTTCAGGTTCATTTCCCCCCTCATGGTCGAAGTGGGGAGTCTGGCTTTCTGCATTGGTTGTGGGGGGACCATGTGGTTGTACTCCTCGAGTCTTTGGATCTTGAGAAAAGTTAATCCCAAGACTGTCCAGGATTATCCTCAAGTTAGCTGCCTTGTCTGATGCAAGATCTTTTAATTCTGCTTGGTTCTTCTCTTCATAATACCCTCTTTCTTCAACAAACTTCACCTCCATTGACACAAGCACCCTCCTTGTTATCGGATCATAGACAACCAAAGACTCTAAGATGATCCAAGGTTTGTCTATACATGTTTAAGACCTCAAATGGCGACTTGTCGTCCAGGATCCTGGTTGGTGTTCTGCTGATTAGGTAGCAAGCTGTAGCAACTGCATCACTTCAAAACTTCTTTGGAACATTGGCCTGGAACATCATCGACCTTGCAACATCAATTAGGTGTCTATTCTTTCTCTCGGCCACTCCATTATGTTGGGGTGTGTAGGGGAAACTTGTCTGTTGAAGGATTCCATGTTGAGATAGGTGTTGCTTGAATGTTTGACTGGTTTATTCCTCTCCATTATCTGATCTAAATAATTTCAACTTGGCATTAAACTGGTTAATCACATAGTTTTGAAAATTTCTAAATGCATCAATCACCCTATCTTTAGAAGGAATCAAGGTTATTCAGGTGTATTCAGACTTCTCATCTATGAATGTAACGAAATACTTATGGTTCTCTCTAGATAAACAAGGTGCAGTCCAAACATCAGAGTGAATCAAATCAAAGCAATGATCATAGATGGTTGAGCATTTATGAAACACATTCTTACAATGCTTGCCTAAAATACAAGCTTCACAATTATTATTCTCAAACACAACACCTGGAACCATTAAGTTTAAAGCTCTAACATGAGGGTGTCCTAGTCTAGCATGCCACAAAGCATTCTTATTTAAAACAGAAGCAGAAACAGAAGAAAACGAGCATCTATGATCAGGCACATAACTAAGCTCTTTAAGCATATAAAGATCTCCTTTGGTCACTCCTTACCAATCAATCGGTTTCTCTCAATATCTTGAAAGTTTACATCATTTTGACTAAAGATAACATTGCAATGCATATCAGTGGTACACTTCTTGACAGAGAGTAAGTTTGAAGTAAACCCAGGCATGTAAAAGACTCTATATTCTCCGTTAAACAATTTCAACTTGCCTACACCTCTTATTGGTATCCTATCTCCATTTGCTTTCATTACATGTCGATTAGCTGGTTCTATATCTCTAATAAGACTAGTATCACTAATCATATGATGAGATGCACTAGAATCTACTATCAAATGTTTAGACATGTTATGAGCAGTATGAGATTGACCAAGCATCCTAGAATGAGTGTGAGCGTTATCCATTTGTTCAACAATACTAACAACCCTTTATGAACCAAATGAATATGCTTTGACATTACCAAGACTGTTACCATTATCCTTGAGCATTTTTATGAGAGCATCCATCTCAGATCGGCGGATGAACTCATGCTCATTGGGGCGAGGCAAATGGGCAGTGTAAGTCACCAAGGCCTTGCTCTCACCACCTTCAGGACCTTTTATCTCATTTTCCTTGGTTGAAAAGTCCCAGCACCAGATTGATCACTCGTTCCATAGGTGACATTGGCTCTTGCTTCGCTTTCCTTCATGAACTTGGACGGTTGAGGTAAGGATGGAGTATCCAGCATTGAGTCTTCGTATGGCCATGCCTCTTGCAGTGATCACAGTTCCCATTGAACCTCCTATCTTCAAAGTTTCCAGCAAACCTTCGGTCTTCATACTTATGGACCTTGTTAGCTTGAGGCACCTCGGCTTGGTTGGCAAGTTTGAGCTCCCCCTTTCCTCCAAAGAGCTCCAAAGACCCTTGTTCCTTCTGGATTTGAGCGCAAACTTCTTCAAGAGTGGGGAGCTTCTCGGATATGAAGATGTGCTTGATGGGGTCGTTGTAGGTAGCATTGAGTGTGAGCAAGAGACCAAAGACCTTGTCTTGCTCACGTCTGTCATTCAACTCATCAGGATCCTTGGTGGTTGGCCTCAACATCTCAAGCTTTGACCATACAGCTCGAAACTTTCCTAAATGTTTGGTGAATTCCATGTCTTCTTGAGCTAAGTTGTTGATAACTCTCTTGATATCAAACACTCGTGTGAGGTTAGAGATGTTTCCATACACTTTCTGAAGTGTATCTCATAGATCTTTAGCCTTCTCACAGTAGCTGTAGGCCTCCAAGATCGACGGATCCAATGAGCTCTCAATCTTCTCATAGATCTTTAGCCTTCTCTCTTGATATCAAACACTCGTGTCTAGACGCATGCCTTATCCACTCAGTCAAGCTTGATCCGCTTGGTAACTAGTAAGAGTAACTCTTGGTCGAGTTACTCTTACTGGGTAACTTTCCGACCAAGGTAATTCGGCACACCTAAGTGTACGACATGTACGGCCTATTGTACGGACATGTACGGACAACCCAAAACCACTTCCTCTCCTCTTCAACATTCTTCCTCTATCATTTTATAACCTCTGTTCAACATTGTGAGTTTCAGGAGCTTAGGAGCTCTGATACCATGTGAGAAAATATAGATTTAGGTGTGAGAGTGATGTAGAGACAGAGTATGGTCGAAACTAAAGAGGAAGAGAATAAAAGACTAAGTGAGAATCCAATAGACTGCAATAGAGAATAATAGAGAATAAGTGAGATTTGAGAGTATTGCTTGAGAGATTTAGTAACCAGAGAGTATGAGAGATTTAGAGAGTATAATGGATATGAGAATGGTGAGATTAATTGAAGAACAAATGAAGAAAAAGTGAGAGAGAAAGTAGATCTGAGAGATAAGGTGGAGAAAGAGAACTCTTCTTTGCTTAATTAATTTCGTGATACAAAGGGGTCAATATGTAGCTAAACATAAAGGAAAGACAGAAGTGAAAGGTGGATAATAGATCTGGGTAATAGATATGGATAATAGAGTGTTTCTTCTCTCCAAGAGTTCTATTTTCAAATATGTGTTCACACCTTATTCCCATTTTAACTTCAAACTGATTCCCTTTACCTCCACACTGTTTCCACACGTGACCCTTTTACTTTATTTAATTCCTACAAGCCTCTGAGCCTCCAACAGATCTATTGATTCTTATAAAGTCTTATAAAATCTCTTTGTACGGAATAGCTTGTGATGAAAGTTTCATACGGACAAGTCTCCTTTTACTCGCCCATATGCACTACTCTTTTGGATTCCTCATATCCTCATCTTAATACCTTCAACCAAGCTTATTTCCACTGGATCTTCATCTCTTTGTCTTATAAAACATTATAAAGTCTAATAAAGTCTAATAAAGTCTTATGAACCTTATATAGCCTTATAAAACCTTATGAATCCTTATATAGTCTTATAAAGCCTTATACCGTCTTATCTCTTTGTCTTCTTTAATCATTCAGATCAATACTCCCCTTTTTCTGATTCTCAAGTCATGCATCTTCTGATTCTCAAGTCCAGCCTAGTCTGATTCTCAAGCCCAGCCTAGTCTGATTCTCAAGTCCAGCCTCTTCTGATTCTTAAGTCTAGCCTGGTCTGATTCTCAAGTCCAACTTCTTCTGATTCTCAAGTCCAGCCTAATCTTATTCTCAAGTCCAGCCTAATCTGATTCTCAAATCCAGCCTGGTATGTTGATCTGAGTGAAGAAAGAGAGGAGGATTAAGAGTCTTAGGCTGAGGAATAAGATCAAGAGGAAGATGGTACAAAGTTAGGGTGAGTGTATGGACGGTACGGACTGTACGGCCGACCGTACAGACCACTCGACCCAAACCACTTAAAACTCGACCAAAACATACTTTGGTCTTTTGCAAAAGTAGGGGAAAGTTGTACGGATGGTCTATGACCGTACAACTCTTGGTCCGTACAACAATGGTGGAATTAGGGTCACAGGGAAGAAGGGAAGCTAAGGTAAATGGGTGTTGGGTAAGAGAGAAGGTTAACCTTGGTGGTTACTCGGTAAAGAAGTGGCTCGTGGATAAGGAGATAAGCTTGACCAAAAAGGAGAAGGCATCTGGTTAAGATGCCAAAAGCATCAAGCAACCACAACCATAAGTTCAAACCGGGCGCACCACTGCCCTTGGACTGTCCACGTCTCTACTCTTGTTACCATAACCTTTGTATCCATTGTAAAGCATTCATCCTCTCTACATAAGTGTAACTCCTCTAAGATTAATATACCAAGAAACATTTTCGAGTCTCTAGTTTTCTCTTTTCTCTCTTGTTCATCATGAACATCGAGAATACTCTCCCTAATCTCTAAATCTCTTCCATTTCTCTCTCGGATACTTCTATTTCACTCTTGTTCTCTAAAAATCTCATGGTATCAGGGCCAGGTTGCTCATATCTTAGTATTTAGATCTGTTATTCTTCAGCTTCATTTCGAGTTCAAAGGTCCAAGCTTTCTGGGTTCTTTAAGGTCGATTAGAAGATGGAAGGAAGTAAAGTGATGATAACGGTTCCGGTTACTCTTAAAGGTGGTGGGAACTACCTATTGTGGCCTCGGTTAGTGAACACCGCGGTTTGGAGCAAGGGTTTGTGGCGTTACATCTCGGATTGAGCTCCAAAACCAGTTGCTAGTGAAGAAGGAGGCGCAGGAGAGCTTGCTATTGCTGATCAACAGAAGTGGACCCAAGATGACATGACAGTTTTAACCATGATCCAAGGGTCTCTGGATCCACCCACACTGGAGGCATACGACTACTCTGAGATGCCAAAGGATCTGTGGGAGACTCTCCAGAAGATCTATGGTAACACCTCTAATCTAAGCCGGGTATTTGAACTAAAGAGAGCTATCAATACTCTTGCTCAAGAAGAAGTGGAGTTTACCAAACACCTTGGGAATTTTAGGGCCTTATGGTCCGAACTAGAGATGCTCAGGCCAAACACAACCGATCAAGACATCCTCATGGAGAGGCGTGAACAAGACCAGGTGTTTGGGTTGCTTCTAACCCTGAATCCTACCTTCAACGATTTGATTAAGCACATACTAAGGTCCTCAAAGCTTCCAATTTTGGAGGAAGTGTGCGCTCAAATACAGAAGGAGGAAGGGTCCTTGGGGTTTTTTTGGTGGTAAGGGGGAACTGTCCCTGGCCAACAAAGCTGAGGCTGTCCAGGTATAAAAGCTATGTACAGGCCTGATGAAAGAAGAGGTGGTGATGAGAGAAGGTTTGGAGGCAACTATGACCATTGCAAGATGCCGGGACATAAGAGGAGCCAGTGTTGGATACTTCATCCCCACCTCAATTCGGCAAAGTTCATGAAGGACAGAGATGCAAGAGCCCACCTTTCTGCTGAGGCAAGTGAAGTTGGTTCATCCGGAACTGGTTCAGCCACGCGTGAAGGGAAGGAAAGGCCTTGTCATCTCAGCACACACCTTTGAAGAGCATGGAGCATGAGCTGATCAGGAGGTCAGACATTGATGCACTCATCAAAGCTCTCAAGAAGAATGGTAATGTATCTGGTAACCCTCTAGGGTACTCCTATACTGCTTATAATCTGACTAGTATCCCTGATCAATTGCACATTGGAAATGAGTCATATACTGCTGTATCTCACTTGCTTAAGAACCTTGGTCATTTAGGACATAAGATGAAGTTGCCTACTACTTATTCTTTTCATAACATTGTTAAACCTCTAATAGTTGATTCAGGAGCATCTCACCACATGATTAGTGCTGATAGTCTCATAAAAGACAAAGAACCCGCCGATGGTCATGTAATGATTGCTAATGATGATAGAGTAGCAATAAGAGGAGTAAGCAAACTGAAACTGTTTGACAAGGATTCTAAAGACTTTTATATGCCTGCATTCACATCTAATCTCTTATCAATTAAGAAATGCACTACTGATTTGCATTGTAATGTCATATTCAGTCCTAATGATGTGAAGTTTCAGGATATTGGGAACCATAAGTTGATCGGAAAGGGAGTAACAAAGGAGACCTTTACACGCTTGAAGACACTGCTCCTAGTTCTGATTTTAAATACTCGTTTAGTTCTACTTCTGTGTTGACTAATGATGCATTATGGCATGCTAGATTAGGCCATCTTCATGTTAGAGCTCTAAGCTTAATGTTACCATGTGTCATGTATAAGAATAATAACTGTGAAGCATGTATCTTGGGTAAACATTGTAAGGAAGTTTTTCAGAAATCAACTACTTTTTATGAAAAGTGTTTTGATCTTGTGCATTCAGATGTGTGGACTGCTCCTTTTTATCTGGGGAAAATTACAAGTACTTTGTAACAATAATTGATGAAAAATATATATACACCTGGATAACACTCATTCAAACTAAGGATGGGGTTCTTGACGCATTTAGAAACTTTATGGCTTATGTGATTAACCATTACAATGCCAAGGTTATTATTTTCAGGTCTGATAATGGTGGTGAGTACACAAGCCTGGCGTTCAAGCAACATATATCTCAACATTGGATCCTACATCAGACAAGCTCCTCTTACACACCCCAACAAAGTGGAGTTGTTGAAAGGAAGAACATGCACCTTATGGAAGTAGCTAGATCTATCATGTTCCAGTCAAGTGTCCCCAAAAGGTTTTGGAGTGATAATGTGATGTCTGCATGATATCTGATCAACAGGACACCAACCAGAGTTCTAGATGACAAGGCTCCATTTGAGGTACTGAATAAGGAGAAGCCCGTCTTAAGTCATCTAAGGGTATTGGGTTGCATGTGTTTTGTTCTAATTCCCGGAGAGATGAGGAACAAACTGGAACCAAAGAGCACAAGGGCAATGTTCATTGGGTACTCAACAACACATAATGGTTACAAATGTTTTGATCCAAAGACAAGGCGAGTTCTGTTGTCTAGAGATGTAAAGTTCGTGGAGTCTAGAGGGTACTATGAGGAGAAGAGCTCGAATCACTCGAAGGATCTATCTCAATCCTTTGATAAGGCAACTGGTCTCCAGATCATTTTAGAAAGACTTGGGATCAATATGACCCAGGATCAGAGGAGGCAAGGAGTGCCAAACACTCATGAAGCTGAAGACCAGCCCCACCATGATTATGAAGGGGGAAATGAGCCTGAAGATGGAGATCAAGATGAGGAAAACTCAGATGGTCATGATCAAGGTGGAGCCCCAAATGAAGAAAGTGGTGGGGGAAACTAGGAACCTGAAGAAGAGGGTCATGAAGAACAAGAAGAACAAGGGTAAAGGTTCCTGTAAGAAGGAGCACACGGATAAGAAGGGATCCATCCAGTTGGGTCAACACTCGGGTATACTACAATGCTCAAGCAGTAGCACATCCAACTCAAGTTGTATGTTCTTTTGTTGAGTTTCCAAAAGAATACTATGCGTTCATCACAAGCCTGGATGATAGTAAAGTTCCAAGATCTTATGAGGAAGCTATGGAAGATAAGGAATGTAGAGACTCAGTGGCTAATGAAGCTAAAGCCATGATAAGAAATGAAACATGGTATGAAAGTGAGTTGCCTAAAAGGAAGAAGGCTGTAACCAGTAGATGGATATTCACCATCAAGTTTCTACCGGATAAGAAGATAGAGAGAAAGAAAAGAAGACTTGTAGCTAGAGGATTCACTCAAACCTATGGAGAGGACTACCTTGACACTTTTGCTCCAGTTGCCAAGCTTCATACTATCTAGATTGTTCTATCTGTGGCAACCAACCTGAATTGGGGCTTATGGCAAATGGATGTGAAGAAATTCATTTCTTCAGGGAGAACTTGAGGATGAATTGTATATGAAGCCTCCACCAGGGCTTGAATGTCTTGTAAAGCCAGAAAATGTGCTGAGATTGAAGAAGGCTATATATGGTTTGAAGCAGTCGCCTAGGGCTTGGTACAACAAGCTGAGTACTACAATGAATGGGCGAGGTTTCAGGAAGTCAGAATTGGATCACACCCTCTTCACTCTCACCACATCATCAGGTATCATTGTCCTTCAAGTTTATGTTGATGATATCATCATAATTGGAAGTGAAAAAGAATGTATACAAGATACAAAAGACTATTAGAAATCTGTGTTTGAAATCAAAGACCTAGGGGAGATGAAATACTTCCTTGGAATCGAAATATGTAGAGCCAAGGAAGGTCTATTCATGTCCCAAAGGAAATATACACTTGATCTTTTGAAAAATGCAGTTAAACTTGGTGGAAAGACAACCAAAATGCCATTGGAGGATACGTGTAAGGTTCCTTGTGAGGGGAAGATTGAGAACAGCCAACACTTTGAAGATCTTAAACTCTATAGGAGGATGGTTGGTAAGCTAATCTATTTGAGTATTACACGTCCTGATATCTGTTTTGCTGTGAGCCAGGTAAGCCAACACATGCAAGAGTCAAGGGAACATCACTGGAGGATGGTGGACCAAATCCTGGGCTACCTAAATGGATCACCAGGCCAAGGGATATGGATGGGGTGCAATGGATGCACTGAAGTAGTAGGTTATTGTGATACAGATTGGGCAGGGGATCGAGCCGATAGGAAGTCCATCACAGGTTATTGTACCTTCATTGGAGGAAACCTGGTTACTTGGAAAACCAAGAAGCAAAAGGTAGTCTCTTGTTCGAGTGTTGAGGCTGAGTATAAGGCCATGCTGAAACTGACAATGAATTCGTGTGGATCAAAGGGATACTGAAGCATCTAGAGTTGAGCATGCCACACCAATGACTATGCACTGTGATAACCAGGCGGCCATCCACATTGCAACAAACTCAATGTTCCATGAGAGGACCAAGCACATTGAGGTGGACTGCCACAAAGTAAGAAAGATGATTGTCCTTGGAGAGATCTTACCATGTTACACAAGGAGTGAGGATCAGTTGGCGGATATCTTTAGCAAGGCAGCAAGGCAAAACGTTATTGAGTCTATTCACACCAGATTGGGACTCATTGACCTTACTCCAAGAAACTAATCCTCTCGCTATGGGGTCTTCACTCTTTTTTCCTCATCAAGGGTTTTATCCCAAAAAGGATTTTCCTTTGGTGAGGTTTTTAGTGAGGGAGATCTCATAGCATTCCAAGCTTGACTTTTTCCACATGGTCAAGCTTGAGGGGGAGTGTTGATATGGGTTAATAAAAAGAGGAGGATTAAGAGACTTAGGCAGAGGAATGAGATCAAGAGGAAGATGGTGCAAAGTTAGGGTGAGTGTACGGTACGGACCGTACGGACTGTACGACCGACCGTACGGATCACTTGACCCAAACCACTTTAAACTCGAACAAAACATAATTTCGTCTTGTGCAAAAATAGGGCAAAGTTGTACGAATAGTCTATGACCGTACAACTCTTGGTCCGTACAACAATGGTGGAACTTAGGTCACAAGGAAGAAGGGAAGCTAAGGTAAATGGGTGTTGGGTAAAACAGAAGGTTAACCTTGGTGGTTACTCAGTAAAGAAGTGGCTCGCGGATAAGGAGATAAGCTTGACCAAGACAGTCTGTCCCGAGCTGGAAAAGAAAAGGCATCTGGTCAAGATGCCAAAAGCATCAAGCAACCACAGCCATAAGTTCAAACCAGGCGCGCCACTCCCCTTGGACTGTCCACATCTCTACTGTTGTTACCATAACCTTTGTATCCGTTGTAAAGCATTCATCCTCTGTATATAAGTGTAACTCCTCTCTGATTAATATACCAAGAAACATTTTTTGGTCTCTAGTTCTTGTTAGATTTTCAGAGTGAGGACTCGTGTGTGATGAACAAGCCTTTAAGGCTGATGAAGAACTCGAAATGGTGAAGCGAGTGGATCTGGTTTCACTTATTGTTTAATTGAACCAGAAACAGAGATTAGGAGAGATTTAGAAGATTTGATAGAATAAGAAAGAGGGAGACTATTGGGAGACTGCTTCAAGAACACTTAAGCATTATTTCTGGAAGAGGAGAGGGGTTTTCCCCCTTACTCCCTTAATTAAACAACTCGACAGAGATACAACATTTGTAGAGAGAGATGGGTTACAAGGTTTTCCAAAATAATCAAACAAAGCATCTGGAGTCAAGGAAAGAGGCTCATCGGTTTGAATTGTGTGGACAATAAGCTCCACACGTTTTGGGACAGCCTGGAACCAGTGGAGCTCGCCTAAGGTAAACTTGGCCGAGAATGAGCCAACAAGTTCACTGAACCTATCCAGAGATCTTTCCAGGTTCATTCCCCTTCCTATTGTGAGTGGATAAGGTTCTGGAAAAGGTTCTTCCTTTCTGGAAAATGCCTTCATCCCTTCCTTCCTTGGCCTAAGGTATATACCTCAGCATCTTGCACTTACTTCACTCGCCAACCTTCCTTAAGACTTGGGAACCAAATCTTGTGCATTTTAGGGTGGTACGGTCTAGAACATCAAGCTGGTATGTACACATTGTGGCCTAAATTTGCACAAGACTTAAAACATGTTTTAAACTCAAATGGTCGAGTAATGTTGGTTCTGGGTCGAGGCTGGTCCGTACCGTCCGTACGGCCGCACGGCCGTCCGTACAACTAACCAAATCTCGACCATCTGATCTCTTCTATTCACCAAAGCTTCCCAAGGTCCTTCTTGATCTTCCTCAATGTGTTTCAGAGATCCTTTCACACTGATCAGCTTCCCACAGCCTTCTCCATTCTTGTTGCACAAGATCTCTTCACACCATCTATCTCTTTTCCCCCATCTCATCTCTTCATAAGATCATTGTCATCTCGTCAAGTTAACACTCCCCCTCAAGCTTGACTATAGTGATCCTAAGTCAAGATTGGAACCTGGAAGATCATCCTGATTAAAAACCTCACCAAGGAAAACCCTTTTGGGATAAAACCTTGATGAGGGAAAAAGAGTTAAGTCCTCAAGGCCTAGGGATTGGCCAGTGGGTCTTTGCGTCTTGGATTATTGTGATGGACACAAAGACCCTGGATGTTACAGCCTGAGAATCAGACTATAAGGATCACTTGACTGAGGTTAAGTTTTGGTCGGATCGGGTTCCAAGGTTGGAAGGATGTAGGAGATGGACTGGATTTAGACCTAGTTGAACCCGGTTTGTACCTGAAACAAAAGAGAACCTTTTTCTGTTTTTTTCTGGATATAAAAATTATGAACAGAAGTTAAACTAAATGAAATATGATGAACAATGAAAAGAACACGATTTTCATGGATTTTTTTAAGATGGTTGAATGAAAACTAGATGATATGCAATAGAAAAACAGTGCAGTAAAAAGGGATAGAAAGATGGATGGATGGATCCTTGTTGCTGGATGTGTGTCTCTCTCAACAATAACAGTGGATGAATGATGGAGTGAAGATGGAATAAGGCTTTCTGGACGTGTGTCTTTCTCAAGCAAGATCAGTGGATGAAATGTAATGAAGAATCGCCACAAGTTTGGTGATGGAAAACTTGATAAGATTCGATGCTTCTTTCTAGATGGGTTTCTCACGCAAGACTAGAGAGGGAGGCTAGGGTTTCGTGGGTAGGGAAAACTGACTCATATATAAGGGGTTTATATAGTACCCGATGTGGTTTGCCCTTCTTGGGGTCTTGAAGCAAAAAAAACAGCAGGTAGTGTAAAGCACTAAGGCCTAAACATAATGGGCCGACTCTCCTGGACTCTAAGCAAAGGCTAAAAAATGGCCTTGATTTATTGGACTCTAAATAAATAACAGGACTTAACAATTTTCCCATACGTTCATAAAAAACAAAAAGTACATAAAACAGAAATCGACACAAACCAAAAACAATAAACCGGTTATAAATCATAATTGAAATCTTACCTGCTTACCTTATGGCATTGGTGGATTATTCAGGACCATATTGGGTTGAGGTTGAGTCTAAACCGAGGTCACATGTGTAGATGATTAGGCCAGTGAGGTTCTGGGCGAGTGATCTGAATTGAATCGGACAGGGCTGACCTTGAACCTCTATTGGGCCGGCTGGATCTTGAATCTTCAATTGGACCATCTCTTCAATAAGCAATATGTTCTGGCCGGTTTGTCCATCTTGATCTAGGATCTCTTGGACAGCTTTAAAGAAACCCTCTCTTATGGCCTTTGCTCTGTCCCGGGTAGTCAGGCCACGTCTAACTATGGGAACCTCAACTTGGATGGCTGCATCACTGGATTATGGCCCTCACTGTGGTGCAAGTCTCATCCAACTTTCATTGCACACCACTAGGTCTTCTTGAGCTCATCTAGCTCACTCCACACTGATCTTGGTCTCTCCCCCTTCACCCAATCTTCTGTTGGGTTTAAGTGCTCGGATTACCAGATACAACCTCCATTCAGTACCATCTTCATTCTCATCCTTGGTTGCTTCTTCTTCTTGAATAACCACCAAGGAATTCATCTTCACAGATCATTGAAGCTTCTCAATACTTCCCCTAGAGCTTGGAACTGAGTCTTTAGGATGACCCAAGCTTAGAAAGACAGATTCATAATCTTGAACACCACACCAATACACACTCTCTTCTTGAACTCGCCATCTTGTATGGAATGCTGGTAGATGCCTCAGTCTTCTCTTCACCACCTCACTTTAGAAGCCGCATTGTAGAGTAACCTTCTTCTTCACACAGCCAAGAGTGCTCTGACCACGCTTTTGTCTAGACTTGCCAATGTCTAAACCCCAATGACTTCATCTTCTCTTCTTGGTGCAATGGTGAGGAGGAACCATGTCTTGAACTTAGATAATTAGGTAGCTCACTCAAGGCCCCACCTCAAGATTGAATTGAGTCTAGGTTCAAACTTGAAAGCGCGCCCCAATGAGCATCCAAACCAGGAGCACATCACCCCAACAGTTGCGCTTAAATGATTGGTCCACCTCCATGTCTTCAGCTTCAAGTACCCTCAGGTCACCGAACTCCTCAAGCTTCAGTGATGACCTTGCCTTGTGCATCTTCTTGAACCTGGAGCACATCACTCCCAACAGCTGCGCTTAAGTCTACTGGCTTCATGCACAAGCACCAACAACTTTGAAAACACTGAATAGAATCTGAGAATAAACGATTAGAAGAGAGTTTGAGAGAGACTTGAAGAGATTTGGAGACTAAAGGTTGTGACTTTACTAAGAAACCATTTCGAAAATGTAGAACATGAAGAACATTTAGAGAGAACAAGAGAGACTCAAAAATATTGCTTGTTGATTAATGAGAAGGATTACAACTTATATAGAGAAGGTAATTCAAGCATTAACAGATACAAATGGATAATGTTTCAACTCGAGCATGTGGAGTCAAGGTCTTGGGCGCGCCTGGTTTAAAATACATGGACTAGAAGCCTCACACTCTTGATTCTAAGAGCATCTAGAATAGATGCTCTTGGCCAGCATGTTCATGCGAGGAGTGAACCTTATCCATAAGGTTCAATGCATGTAGACACACCAAATGAATGAAGGAAGGAAGCTTATCCGCGCATGGTAACTCTCTCTGGTTTACCCAGAATGACTTTTGTTGACCCAAAGTAACTTTGGTTGCCTTAAGGCCTGTACGGACACATTGTACGTCCTTGTATGGATTGTGTACGAACTTGTATGGACAATCCCATTTCTCTTCCTCTTCATTCCCTCAATGTTTCTTAACCTTCATCCATAGATCACAATCACTTCTCTTATTTGGTTCAACACTCCCCCTCAAGCTTGACCATGTGGAACAAGTCAAGCTTGGAATGCCATGAGATCTTTCTTATTAAAAACCTTGCGAAAGAAAGCCCTCCTTAGGGATAAAACCTCAGCAAGGAAAAGAGTAAAGACCTCATGACAAGGGATTAGTTGCGTCTTGTAAGATCTATGAGTCCCAACCTGTGATGGATGAACTCAAGTGTCTTCTGCCTTGGAGCTTTAGTGAACACATCAACCAACTGATCTTCACTCCGAGTGTAGCAAAGTAAAATAACCCCTTGGACTATCATCTGTCTCACCTTGTGGCAATCAACTTCAATGTGCTTGGTTCTCTCGTGGAACACCGAGTTGGAGGCAATGTGGATTGCTGCTTGGTTGTCACAATGCATGGTCATTGATGTGGCTGATCTATCTCCAAGTGGTTCAGTATCCCTTTGATCCAAACTAACTCATTAGTCAGCTTCAGAAAGGCCCTATACCCGGCCTCAACACTTGAGCATGAAACCACCTTATGCTTCTTGCTCTTCCAAGTGACCAAGTTCCCACCAATGAACGTGCAATAGCCCATGGTTGACTTCCTATCTGCTTGATCTCCAGCCAACTCAGCTTCACAGTACCCTACTACCTCAGTACTCTTGTTACACCCAATCCACACTTCTTGTTATAGTGAGCCATTCAGGTACATCAAAATCTGACTAACCATGTTCCAATGGTGCTCCTTTGGTCCTTGCATATGTTGAATCACCTGGTTCACAGCAAAACATATATCAGAACGTGTAATGGTTAAGTAGATCAACTTACCCACAAGCTTTATGTAAAGCTTGGCATCTTCAAAAGGTTGACTATCTTCTATCTTCCCCTCACGTGGAACCTTATATCCATCTTCTAAGGGTGTCTTCACTGTATTCCCTCCAATTTTACCTGCATCTTTCAAAAGATCAAGTGTATATTTTCTTTGGGAAAGGAACAAACTGATGTGATCATGGACCAGCCAACTAATGTAGATGATGAGCTGATGGACAAACCAATTGATGAAGATGCCTTGTCCATTCCAGAAGAGCATATGACTCGTTCCAGATCAAAGAAGCTCAAGGAAGCTATTGAAGGATTACTTAAGATGTCATTCATACAAGAAGATTGTCTTGGCCGAAGCTTGATCAACCAAGACACCCTCACCACCATTCAAGATACTCTTTTATCAAGATGATCATCAACTAGGAAAGCAACCAAAGTGTGCTCTTTTTCCCTACCTTTGGTTTTGTCCCAATGGGTTTTCTAAACTTAGGTTTTTAACGAGGCCTTAGTTTGCTTCACAAATCACCAAGTTGATGTATCTTAGTATATGCATGATATGTATGCATATTAGGACCGACCACATTTCTATGTTAGGTTAAGTTTTAGACTATGGTTTTTATTTCATTGTGTTCTTGAAACCTAAAGGAGCATGTTCCTTGGTTTCTATTTAAACTCTTGCAAACCTCATTCTAAGGCACGCAGTCTTTTATTCTAAACCTTTTGTATTCTCTCTTCTCTCTGATCTTTGTCGAGTGTAAGAGCTTGCTGGTGAGTCATATCGGGCGACTAAGGGTTCTAGTTTGGTGTGCCATATCCGATCTAGTGCCTAGTAGTATCAAGGAGATCATCCACACCTCTTTGTGTCACCAATCGATCCACAAACTTTGGTAAACTTGAGTCTTTTGATTCGTTTACGCAAGGATCTATCCAAAACAATCCAGAGAAGAATCCTGGGAACGTATTACAAACCTTCCTTGGATCTACATAGCTCAATTCCAAGGAAGTATTTCATTTCCCCCAATTCTTTGATCTCAAAAACCGACTTTAGAAAGACCTTGGTTGATTGAATTCTAACCTTGTCACTTCCTGTGATGATGATATCATAAAAATACACAAGAAGGACTACAATACCTGATGGAGTGGTCAAGGTGAAGAGAGTGTGGTCGAGTTCTGACTTCTTGAAGCCTTTCCCATTGAAAGTGGTGCTCAGCTTGGTGTACCATGCTCTAGGTGTCTGCTTTAGACCATATATGGCCTTCGTCAGCCTCAACACGTTTCCATCTTTAACCAAATGCTCCAGACCAGGAGGAGGATACATATATACCTGATCTTCAAGCTCTCCTTGTAGGAATGCATTCTTCACATCCATTTGCCAAAGACCTCACTCTAAGTTCACAGCAAGATATAAAACTATCCTTATTGTGTGAAGCTTGGCGACTGGAGCAAAGGTATCTGTGTAGTCCTCTCCATAGGTTTGAGTGAAACCTCTTGCCACTAATCTTGTCTTCCTCCTGTCAATCTTCCCATTTGCAAGTGAAAATCCATTTGCTGGTCACAGCCTTCTTCCCTTTTGGCAGTTTACTCTCATTCCAAGTATCATTTTGATCATTGCATCTGTCTCAGCCCCAAATGATTCCCTCCATTCTTTGTCTTGCTTGGCTTCTTCATAGGATCTTGTTAACCGACTCTCATCCAATCTGATCATGAAAGCACAATGTTCTACAGGGTAATGGAAAAATGAGCAAACAGTTTGGGCAGGATGCTCAACTGCTTGTGCATTGTAGTATACTCGGCTGTTGATCCAGTTGGATGGAGGGTTTCTCACCCTAGTAATCCTTCTCAAGGTTTGAGCTACTTCTGGTTGAGCCTCCTCTACCTGTCCTTTTCGTCGTGGTTCCCATTTTTAACTTCCCCATCATCTTTGATTTACTTGGTCCACACCTTGATCATGTTGTGAACATGATCCTTCATCATGTTGATCCTCCATATTATGTTCTTTTCCCCCTCATGGTCGAGGTGAGGTTCCTGACCATTCTCATAAGCAGTGGGGGAACCTTCTTGTTGTTTTCCTCCTCCACTCCTCGGATCCTGGGATAAGTTAATCCCAAGACTCTCCAAGATAATCCTTAGGTTGGCTGCCTTATCAGAAGCCAAATCTTTAAGCTCTGCTTGGTTCTTCTCCTCATGGAACCCTCTTTCTTCTACAAACTTTACATCCCTTGACACCACCACCCTCCTAGTTTTCGGATCATAACACTTATATCTCTTCTGAGTTGGTGAGTACCCAATAAACATCCCTTTTGTGCTTTTGGCTTCCAACTTGTTCCTTAGCACTCCTGGTTTGTGAACAACGCAAAGACAAAAAAAGACCCGAAGATGATATAAGGCTGGTATATGCTTGTTCAGTAATTCAAATTGTGATTAATCTTCAAGGACCTTGGTTGGAGTTCGGTTGATCAGGTAACAAGCAGTAGCCACAGCATCACTCCAAAACCTCTTTGGCACATTTGCTTGGAACATCATGTATCTAGTAACTTCCATAAGGTGCTGGTTCTTCCTTTCAGCAACTCCATTTTGTTGAGGGGTGTAAGGGCAGATCGTTTGGTGAAGGATGCCATGTTGAGATAGGTGTTGTTTGAAAGCTTGACTGATGTACTCCCCACCATTATCTGGTCTAAAAAATTTCAGCTTAGCATTGAAATGGTTAGTAACCTATGTTTGAAAATTTCTAAATGCATCAAGTGTTGACATGAAGGAATTAATGACAAAGATATGAGAAGCTAGAAAGAGGAGCATCCGAGATGAAGAAGAAATTGGACCATACAGTCTCTGACCTAACTTAGGGTGCAAGGAAAGAAATAGAGGGAACTTGACCAGAAACTTATTCTAAGGGTCTGGAGCACATATTTCCTTGTACACAAGCAAAGAGAGACGTTGGGAGGAAGAGTCACAAGTCTGATCTTGGGCTGGTGAGGCAGAGAATCAATTGGGGACCAGTTAGGAGTTGTCACTTTCACTTCAGCTGCAAGAGCCCTTTGTCTTGTTCTCTCTCATTTGTTTATTGTATTTCCTTGTCAACTTGCATCTGTGTATTATGTCTATTTAAATGCTGTAAGCAGACATAATTAATGTAAGGAAACCATTTTTCTCTCTCTCTCTCTCTCTCTCTCTCTCTCTCTCTCTCTCTTGTTCTTCATGTTCTTCATTCTCCAGAAATAAACTCTCTAAAATCTCTCTTTCTAACATGGTATTAGAGCTTTAAGCTCCTTTCATTCCGCAAATCTCTTTTCATTCTACAAATCCCTACTGTTTCTTTTCAATTCTCTCTGTGTTCTTCACTTTTACCCACTGGTCAATAGCTTTACCCATTGGGTAAAAGAATTTCGACCATGGAAATGGAGAAGAAGAATCTTATTCCAGTGACCCTTGAGGGTTCTAATTATCAGTTATGGTCAAGAGTGGCCAAAATTACCTTGGAAAGTCATGGACTTTGGGACAGCCATATCATGGAGGCTGAAACTTCAAAGAGGATGGCTCTAGAGAATAGTCAGGCTACTTGCCTGAAGAATAAAAACAAGTGGGTTCAAGAAGAACAGCAAGCACTTGGAATCATACACAACTCTCTTTCAAAAACAATCTTGGAGGCTTACTCACACCATGAAACCACCAAGAAGATATGGGAGAGTCTTCAAACTGTTTATGGGAATCTCTCCAACCTGGGTCAGGTATTTGAAGTCAAGAGGACTATCAACCGTCTGAGCCAAGAGGAAATGGAGTTCACATCAGTATTTTTTGAAGTTCAGAAGCTTGTGGGCAGAGATGGATATGCTTAGGCCTTCCTCTACAGATCCATAGGTCATAAGGGAAAGATATGAGCAAGATAAGATATTTTGCTTTCTCCTGAACCTAAACCCGTCCTACAATAAGCTGATAAGTCAGATCCTTAGAGACAGCAAGCTTCCAAACTTAGAAGATGTATGTTCCCTGGTTCAAAGAGACCATGGATCACACACACTGATTCGAGGACACACTATGTACTCAGCTCTCATTGGTGATTCAAATGAAGGAAGCACATTTTGTAGTATGGATGGAGCGACCAGCAGTGATGGCCCAATGATTAGGAGAGACCTAGACTCCTTTATCAGAGCCGCCAAGGCAATTATCTCATCCACAAAGGCTGGTACAAACTCTCTTGACTCTAAACCAATCATTATAGATTCAGGAGCTAGCCATCACATGATTAGTAATAGAAACTTGATTAGTCATATCCATCCTGCCTCAGGGAATGTGATTATAGCAAATGGTGATAAGGTTAAGATAGAAGGGATAGGGAACCTTAGGTTGTTTGATAGGGAATCAATTGCTTTTTCTATGCCTTAGTTTACGTCAAACTTGCTATCAGTGAAAAGAGCTACTGTTGACCTGAGGTGTCAAGTCGTCTTTAGACCTGATGAGGTTAAATTTCAAGACCTGAAGACAGGGAAGATAATTGGAAAAGGTCACAGCCATCAGGAACTATACCATCTTGATAAGACTAAGCTATCTGAAGCATCTCCTTCTCTTTGCATGGTTAGTACATCTACTGGAGTTGAGAGCACATTATGGCATGCTAGATTGGGACATCCCCATACTAGAGCTTTAAATTTGATGCTCCCTGGTGTGGTGTATAAGAATGATGATTGTGAAGCTTGCATCTTGGGGAAGCATTGTAGGACAGTCTTTCCAAGGTCTAGCACTATCTATGAGAAGTGTTTCGACCTGGTTCACTCTAATGTGTGGACTGCACCTTGTATGTCAAGAGAAAATCACAAATACTTTGTCACCTTCATTGATGAGAAGTCCAAGTACACATGGGTGACACTGATTCAGTCAAAGGACAGGGTGCTGGTGGCTTTCAAGAATTTCCAGAACCATGTCTCCAACCATTTCAATGCCAAGCTGAAAATTCTCAGGTCAGATAATGGTGGAGAGTACACCAGTCAAGCATTCAAGCAATATCTAGCTCAGCATGAGATTATTCATCAAACCAGCTGCCCTTACACCCCTCAACATAATGGAGTTGCTGAGAGGAAAAACAGGCACCTAATGGAGGTTGCAAGATCAATGATGTTTCACACTAATGTCCCAAAAAAGTTCTGGAGTGATGCTGTGATGTCTGCGAGCTATCTGATCAATAGGAATCCAACTAAAGTCCTCAATGACTTGTCTCCTTTTGAGGTCCTAAACAATACGAAGCCACCTTTGGACCACTTACGTGTGTTTGGGTGCCTATGTTTTGTTTTGATACTAGGGGAGCAGAGGAACAAGCTTGATGCTAAAAGCTCAAAAGCTATGTTCATTGGATACTCATTAACACAAAAGGGTTGTAAGTGTTATGATCCAATGTCAAGAAGGGTGTTAATATCAAGAGGTGTGAAGTTTGTGGAGACAAAGGGATACTATGAGGAGAAGTGCTGGGATGATTTGAAGGATTTATCTCAAGCATCAGAGAAAGCCACAAATCTCAGGATCATACTGGAGAATCTTGGTATTGGCATGCCTCAAGCGAGTCAAGAAACAAGGAGGAATCCTCCTGAAGCTGCACCTGGTCCAGAGACTGTAGTTGATGAAAATGGGGTTGATGAAGCTGTGGAAGCTATTCATCCTGATCCTGAAGTGGGGAATCAACAAGAAACTCATGATCAGGATGAAAGGCAACAAGAACAACAAGAACCTTTGCATCAGAATGATGAAACAGAATCTGATGAAGAAGTAGAAACAAATCAGGTCCAGCCACTAAGAAGAAGTACCATAATTAAGAAACCTGCATCAAACTGGATGAACACAAGAGTTTATTTCAATGCTGAAGCAGTGGCTCATCCAATAAGAGAAGTGTGCTCTCTTGCTCAGTATCCAGAGGAACATCAAGTGTTCATTGGGGAACTGGATTAGGAATATATTCCAAGATCAATGAAGAGGCAATGAAGCTTGAATAGTGGAGAGACTCTGTTGGAAATGAAACCAATGCTATGATAGTCAATTACACTTGGTATGAAGCCGAGCTCTCAAAAGGCAAGAAGGCAGTGACAAGCAAGTGGGTTTTCACAATCAAATATTTGGCAAATGGAAAGGTGGAGAGGCGTAAGAAAAGGCTGGTAGCAAGGGGATTCACTCAGACATATGGGGAGGATTACATTGACACATTTGCACCAGTAGCAAAGCTTCACACCATCATGATTATTTTCTCAATTGCCACTAACTTGGAATGGGATTTATGGCAAATGGATGTGAAGAATTCTTTCTTACAAGGAGAGTTAGAAGATGAGGTCTACATGCATCCTCCTCTTGGTTTAGAGCGTCTAGTCAAACCAGGAAATGTGTTGAGGTTGAAGAAAGCAATTTATGGTTTGAAGCAATCACCAAGGGCTTGCTATCACAAGCTAAGCACCACATTGAATGGAAGAAGGTTTAGAAAGTCAGAGGCGGATCATACGCTCTTCACACTGACTGGTCCAAAAGTCATTGTTGTTATCTTGATATATGTTGATGATATTATCATCACAGGAAGTGACAAGGAAGGGATTCAGGAAACTAAGGCATTTCTGAACTCAGTATTTGATATCAACGATCTTGGAGAGCTCAAGTACTTTCTTGGTATTGAAGTGTGCAGATCCAAAGAAGGATCGTTTCTGACTCAAAGGAAGTATGCTATGGATCTGTTGAGTGAGGCAGGAAATCTTGGAGGAAGACCAGCAAAAACACCCCTTGAAGAGGATTATAAAATACTGCAAGAGGGGGGAGTTTGAGAACACTCCATTTGATGATGTCAAGAAGTATAGAAGAATGGTGGGAAAACTCATCTATCTGACCATCACAAGACCAGACATTTTCTTTGTTATGAATCAAGTGAGTCAACACATGCAGGAGCCTAAGGTACACCATTGGAACATGGTTGAGAGGATATTAAGATATCTGAGGGAAGCTCCAGGTCAAGGTGTATGGATGGGTTGCAATGGAAGCACAGAGATTGTGGGATATTGTGATGATGATTGGGCTAGAGACAGAGTTGATAGGAGATCAACAACCGGATATTGCACCTTTATTGGAGGAAATTTAGTCACATGGAAGAGCGAGAATCAGAAAGTGGTATCTTGCTCAAGTGCTGAGGCAGAGTACCGATCTATGAGGAAGCTAACTAGTGAACTCATATGGATCAAGGGACTGCTAAGGGACTTGAGTATAGATATCACTACACCTATGACAATGCATTGTGATAATCATGCGGCTATACACATTGCATCAAACTCAGTCTTCCATGAGAGAACAAAACATATAGAAGTGGACTGCCACAAGGTGAGACAAGCCATGGAACAGCAAGTGATACTTCCATGCTATACAAGAAGTGAAGATCAACTGGCTTATATATTCACTAAGTCAGCCAGCAGCAAGGTTTGTGAGTTCATTCATCCTAAGCTTGGACTCATAGACCTTTCATGTCACTGATCCTCTTGCCATGAAGTGTTCTACTCTTTTTCCTTGGCTTGGTTTTTATCCCATGAGGTTTTGCTAGGCTAAAGGTTTTAATGAGGGAATGCTTCATGGTTTCCAAGCTTGACCAGTCGCTATGGTAAAGCGTGAGGGGGAGTGTTGACATGAAGGAATTAATGACAAAGAGATGAGAAGCTAGAAAGAGGAGCATCCGAGATGAAGAAGAAAATTGGACCATACAGTCTCTGACCTAACTTAGGGTGCAAGGAAAGAAATAGAGGGAACTTGACCAGAAACTTATTCAAAGGGTCTGGAGCACATATTTCCTTGTACACAAGCAAAGAGAGACGTTGGGAGGAAGAGTCACAGGTCTGATTTGGGCTGGTTAGGCAGATAATCAATAGGGGACCAGTTAGGAGCTGTCACTTTCACTTCAGCTGCAAGAGCCGTTTGTCTTGTTCTCTCTCATTTGTTTATTGTATTTCCTTGTCAATTTGCATCTGTGTATTCTGTCTATTTAAAGGCTGTAAGCAGACATAATTAATCTAAGGAAACCATTTCTCTCTCTCTCTCTCTCTCTCTCTCTCTCTCTCTCTCTCTCTCTTGTTCTTCATGTTCTTCATTCTCCAGAAATAAACTCTCTCTAAAATCTCTCTTTATAACATCAAACACCCTATCCTTAGATGGAATAAAGGTTATCCATGTGTATTTAGACTTGTCATCTATGAATGTGACAAAATACTTATGGTTCTCTCTATATAATCAAGATGCCATCCAAACATCCGAATGTATTAAATCAAAGCAGTGATCATAGATAGTAGTGGACTTTTGAAACACAGTTTTACAATGCTTGCTTAAGATACAAGCTTCACAATCATTATTCTCAAAAACAACACCTGGAACCATTAAGTTTAAAGCTCTAACATGAGGATGTCCTATTCTAGCATGCCACAAAGCATTCTTATTTAAACCAGAAGCAGAAACAGAAGTAAATGAACAACTATGATCAGGTAGAGAAGTAAGCTCTTCAAGCAAGTAAAGGTCTCCTTTTGTAACTCCTTTCTTAATCAAACGACTGCTCTCAATATCCTGAAACTTCACATCATTAGGACTGAAGATGACATTGCATTTTAAATCATTAGTGAACCTCTTAACAGATAACAAATTTGATGTAAACTTAGGCATATAGAAACATTAGATTCCTTGTCAAACAATTTTAGCTTGTCTATACCCTTTATTGGAATTCTATCACCATTAGCAATCATAACATGTCCATGCGCAGGCTCTATATCTCTAATAAAACTAGTGTCACTAATCATATGATGAGATTCACCTGAATCAACTATCAATAGTTTAGACATGCTACAAGCACTATGAGATAAACCAGCAATCCTAGAGTGGGTATAGACATCAGTTTGATCATGATAACTAGGAATCTTAGATGCAACAAAAGAATACCCCCTGAGATTACCAAGAGTGTTACCATTGTCTTTTAGCATCTTGATGAGAGCATCCATTTCTGATCGGCGGATGAACTCATGCTCATTTGCACGGTTGGTTTGAGCTGTGTAGGTCACCAATGCTTTGTTCTCACCACCTTCAGTCTCATGTGCTCAGTTGGATGGCCCGGCTCCAGTCACACCATGCTAATCACCCCATCCATATCTCAGATTTGCCCTTGCATCTCTGTCCTTCAAGAACTTGGTTGGCTTCAGGTGTGGATGAAGGATCCAGCACTGATGCTTCTTGTGCGCTTATCTCTTGCAATGGTCACAGTTCCCATTGAACCTCCTTTCTTCATACTTGTTCACCTTGTTGGCTAAGGTAAGCTCCCCCTTTCCTCCAAAAAACCCCAATGATCCTTGCTCTCTCTGGATTTGTGCGTAGACTTACTCCAAGGTGGGTAGCTTCTCAGCTCTCAAGATGTGTTTCACCAGATCATTGTAGCTGGAGTTGAGAGTGAGGAGCAAGCCAAAAACTTTATCTTTCTCACGCCTCTCATTGAGCTCAGATTGATCTGCTGTACTCGGCCTTAGCATCTCTATCTCAGACCACAAAGCTCTAAACTTTCCAAGATGTTTTGTGAACTCCATATCTTCTTGTGCTAGACTGTTGATGGTTCATTTGATCTCAAACACCCGAGTGAGGTTTGAGATGTTCCCATACACCTTCTGGAAAGTGTCCCATAGGTCCTTTTGCCTTCTCATAGTAACTATAAGCCTCCAAGATCGACGGATCTAAAGAGCTTCGAAGAATGGACATCACCAGGTTGTCTTCCTGGATCCTCTTCACTTCATCACAAACGACAATCTCCTTGTCGCCTTCATGAGTAATGAGCTTTGGAGCCTCATCCTTGAGGATTTGGTTCCACAAGCCCTTACTCCCCACTGCTGTCTTCACTACACGAGACCATAGGAGATATTTTCCCCCCTTAATTGTCAGTGGAATCACCGTAGTTTTGGTACCTTCCATCTTGAAACTTCACGAAATGAAAAATGTGTTCTTGAGTGTTCTTCGTTGAGAAATGAAATCGAAAGCCAGATTCAAGTTAACCTGGCTATGATACCATGAAAGACTGAATAGAATATGAGAATAAACGATTATAAAAGAGTTTGAGAGAGACTAGAAGAGATTTGGAGACTAAAGGTTGAGACTTTACTAAGAATCTATTTTGAAAATGAAGAACATGAAGAACACTTAGAGAGAACAAGAGAGACTCGAAAATAATGCTTGTTGATTAATGAGAAGGATTACAACTTATATAGAGAAGGTAAATCAAGCTTTAATGGATACAAATGGATAAGGTTTTAACTCGAGCATGTGGAGTCAAGGTCTTGGGCACGCCTGGTTATGCCTCACACACTTGATTCCAATAGCATCTTGGCGAGATGCTCTTGGACAGCCTGTCCATGCGCGGAGTGAACCTTATCCATAAGGTTCTATGCATGTAGACACATGGAAGGAAGGAAGGAAGTACGCTTATATGTGCATGGTAACTCTCTCTGGTTTACCCGAAATGACTGTGGTCGACCCAAAGTAACTTTGGTCGAATTAAGGCATGTACAGACACATTGTACGGCCTTGTACGGATTGTGTACGGACTTGTACGGATAATCCCATTTCTCTTCCTCTTCATTCCCTCAATCTTTCTCAACCTTCATCCATAGATCATAATCACTTCTCTTATTTGGTTCAACAAACTCTCCACTACTTCAGTAATGGGCATTGCCTTCCTCTTTGTCTCGGATGGATGATGCGCAAGCACACTCCTTGTGAACCTGAAACACACACAAACTCAAGTTTGATCACCAATGTCACAAGCTTTACAGTTAGACAGATTCTTATTATCATTAAGATCCATCTAATGTAAGCTTCCACTCTCTAAATTCAATGGATGAACTGATCAGGAACACTCACAAAGCAATTAGGCAACAAACTCCTGCCTTAAACAAACCTTAGACTCAAGTCAAGATGTCTCAACCTTAAGGCAGTAACAATGACAATAGAATGCAACAGCCTTAACCTATTCTATTCATGGATGCAAACTGGATTAGACACAACCATCTATCATCCTAGCAACACATTCATTTAGAACAGAGACTAAGAAACATTATCATTTCAAAATACCAGACCCGAATGCTATACTTTAATCAGTTTCTATTCATGTATGTAGGAAGATTCAGAACATGCTATCTAACATCATGTCAAGCAACATTAAGAACTGGAGTAAGAACTTTAAACACTCAACCATTCACATGAGATTCATCGAAAACATCCTGGGATAGATTCTAAACTTCATATCTAGAAATCTTAAGCACATCCTCAAGTATCAAACACATCACACGAAAAATTCAGTTCATAAAGTATCATGCTTTATACAAGGGACAGTAAGTTCTTACAAACAAGGAACTAGTATTAGTTCCTTGACCACCTTTGATTCATGGCAAGGTTAGGGGCTATTGGTCACGACTCCAACACCTCCTTCCTCCACGAACTTCATTTGGACTCTCCATGCCTAAATTCCCCACCTTTCTTCATACTTTGGCCGCCCCCACCACTAACAAGGTGAAAGCTTTCACCTTTCTTCCTGGTCTTTGAATAAGAACACGCATGGACTTGATTTAATGAAGAGGGCAGCTAATCCAATCCAAAACTCTTGGATCCGAAGATCTCCCTTCTTCTGGACGGTATGAGAAGGAAAGAGACTTCAAGAACACTCCCTGGGCTCTTCGGATGAACACCTTCTTCATTAGAGGTTGAACCAACTAGAAAGGAAGCTTCTTTCTGGGTTTTGATTGCATGAGATAAAGTTTTGATATTTGCGGAAGCTAGACACCAAGTTCTTGGGACCTGGATCTGATACCATGTTAGATTTTCAGAGTGAGGACTCGTGTGTGATGAACAAGCATTTAAGGCTTATGAAGAACTCGAAATGGTGAAGAGAGTGGATCTGGTTTCACTTAGTGTTTACTTGAACCAGAAACAGAGATTAGGATAAACTTAGAGAAATTTGATAGAATAAGAAAGAGGGAGACTAAAGGGAGAGTTATTCAAGAACACTTAAGATTTATTTCCGGAAAAGGAGAGGGGTTTTCCCCCTTACTCCCTTATCAAGCAACTCGACAGAGATACAACATTTATAGAGAGAGATGGGTTATGAGAGTTTCCAAAATAATCAAACAACGCATGTGGAGTCAAGGGAAGAGGCTCCTCGGTTTCAATTGTGTGGAAAATAAGCTCCACATGTTTTGGGACAGCCTGGAACCAGAGGAGCTCCCCTAATGTAAGCTTGGCCAAGAATGAGCCAACAAGGTCACTGAACCTATCCAGAGATCTGTTCAGGTTCATGTCCCTTCCTTTGGTGAGTGGATAAGGTTCTGGATAAGGTTCTTCATTTATGGAAAGCATCTTCATCCCTTCCTTCCTTGGCCTAAGGTATATACCTCAGCATCTTCTACTTACTTCACTCGCCAACCTTCCTTAAGACTTGGGAACCAAGTCTTGTGCATTTTAGGGTTGTACGGCCAGGAACATCAAGCTGGTCCGTACACATTGTGCCCTAACTTTGCACAAGACTTAAAACATGTTTTAAATTCAAATGGTCGAGTAATGTTGGTTCTGGGTCGAGGCTGGTCTGTACCGTCCGTACAGTCCGTACGGCCGTACGGCCATCCGTACAACTCACCCAAATATCGACCATCTGATATCTTCTCTTCACCAAAGCTTCCCAAGGTCCTTCTTGATCTTCCTCAATGTATTTCAGAGATCCTTCCACACTTATCAGCTTCCGACAGCCTTCTCCATTCTTGTTGCAAAAGATCTCTTCACACCATCTATCTCTTTTGCCCCATCTCATCTCTTCATAAGATCATTGTCATCTCTTCAAGTTAACAATTCTCTCTTTTCTCTCTTGTTCATCATGAACATCGAGCATAATCTTCGTAATCTCAAAATCTCTTCCATTTCTCTCTCGGATAATTCTATTCACTCTTGTTCTCTAAAAATATCATGGTCTAATTCTCAAGTCCAGCCTGGGGCATATCAATGCTTTCTTCATTCTAACAGGATGGTTCTTCAGCTTTAGGTGGACTAGGGGTTTCATGCCTCTTCTGATCCTGGGTTAAGTTAATCCCAACACCTTCTAGAATTATCCTAAGGCTTGTGGCTTTATCAGATGCTTGAGATAGGTCCTTTTGATCTTCCCAGCTTTTGTCTTCATAGTATCCTCTTGACTCCAACAAAACTCACATCCATTGATACCAGGACCCTTCTAGCCTTTGGATAAAATCATTTGTATCCCTTCTGTGTTGTGGAGTATCCAATAAACATAGCCGTAGTGCTCTTTGGTTCAAGTTTGTTCTTCATTTCCCCCGATACTAGCACAAAGCACAAGCATCCGAATATTCGTAAATGGTTGAGAGTTGGCTTACTCTTGTTCAGAACTTCAAAGGGCAACATATCTTCTAGGATTCTGGATGGTATCCTATTGATTAGATAGCAAGCAGACATCACAGCATCACTCCAGAACCGTTTGGCACATTGCTTTGAAACATCATGGACCTAGCTACTTCTATAAGGTGTATGTTCTTCCTTTATGCTATTCCATTCTGTTGAGGAGTGTAAGGACAACTCGTTTAACGTAGGATTCCATGTTGAGATAAATGTTTCTTGAACGCACGGCTTGTGTATTCCCCACCATTAAGTGATCTGAAAATCTTAAGTTTGGCATTATAATGGTTAGAAACATAAGCTTGAAAGTTCTTAAATGCATCAAGTACCCTATCCTTAGTTTGAATGAGAGTTATCCAGGTGTATTTATACTTTTCATCTACGAATGTGACAAAATACTTATAGTTTTCTCTAGATAAACAAGGAGAAGTCCAGACATCGAGTGCACAAGATCAAAGCAATTTTCATATATAGTTCTTGATTTCTGAAAAACTGTCTTACAATGTTTACCCAAAATACATGCTTCACATTCATTATTTTTAAAAATGACACCTGGTAACATTAAGCTTAAGGCTCTAACATGGGGATGACCTAATTTAGCATGCCAATTTAGCATGCCATAATGCATCATTATTCAGAGTGGAAACAGAACTAAACGAGTAACTAGAACTAGGAAAATCAGTAATGTCTTCAAGCATGTAAAGATCTCCCTTGGTTACTCCTTTCCCAATCAACTTACTGCTCTCAATATCCTGAAACTTCACATCATTAGGACTGAATATAACATTGCATTTCAATTCAGTAGTGAATTTCTTAACATATAGCAAGTTAGAAGTGAATTCACGCATGTAAAAGGCTCTAGACTCTTTATAAAAAAAGTTCAATTTACCAATCCCTTTTATTGCTGTCCTATCACCATTTGCAATCATCACATGACCATAAGCTGGTTCTATATCCCTTATAAGAGCTGTATCACTGATCATATGGTGTGAAGAACCAGAATCAACTATCAACGGTTTGTTTAAGCAAGCAACCATGGACTTAGATGATTCTACTTCAACAATAAAGAACTAAGTGATTCACTTCTAGCATTTGAATGATCAAGAGTACTAGTCAACCTAGATGCATCATAAGAGTATCCAAGGGTGTTTCCGAGTACATTACCATTCTCCTTGAGAGCTTTGATTAGAGCATCTATGTCTGACCTTTTGACCAGATTGTGCTCCAAGCTCTTTCCAGAAGTATGTTGAGATGCTACGGCCTTTCCTTCTCCTTCATTCTTGCTTGTCCCAGCACCAGAAGGACCGGCTTCACTTGCTTCAGTTGAAAGGTGCACCCTTGCCTTCCTCTCCTTCATAAACTTTGCTGGTTTGAGATGTGGGTGAAGTATCCAGCACTTACTCCTTTTCTGTCCTCGGTTCTTGCCGTAGTCGCAGTTCCCACCAAACCTTCTTTCCTCACCATACCTCATTTTCTTAGGATTGTACATTGCCTTGTTTGCTTGAGTGACTTTAGGCTTGTTTTCTAAGAATAGGTCACCCTTTCCTTCAAAAATCCGTGTGATCCCTCTTCCTTTTGGATATAGCACACACCTCCTCCAAAGATGGTAACTTGTATGACCTCAAGATATGCTTGATCAGGTCATTCTATACTGGATTCAGGGTCAGCAACAAGCCAAAGACTTGATCTTGCTCTCGCCTTTCTATGTTGATCTCTTGATCAATGGTATTCGGCCTCAACATCTCAAGTTCAGACCAAAAATCCTTGAACCTTCCCAAATGCTTGGTGAACTCAATCTCTTTCTGCACAAGTGTGTTGATGGCCCTCTTTACTTCAAACACACGACTCAGATTTGATGTGTTCCCATAGACCTTCTGGAGTATCTCCCACAGGTCCTTTGCTGTCCCACATTAGCTGTAGGCTTCAAGGATCGAGGTCTCAAGAGAAGCTTGCAACACCATGACAACAGTCATGTCTTCTGGTACCCATTTTTTCATCAGCAAGAGCCAGCTCACTGACTCCTCCTTCTTCCCCAGCAACCGGTTTTGGAGGACCATCCGTGATGTGGTTCCACAAACCCTTTCTTCCCATTGCCGTTTTCACCAGTCTCGACCACAAAAAGTAGTTAGCATTACCCTTCAAAGTCACTAGTATCACCATTGCCTTGTTTCCTTCCATCTTTAGTTACCGAGATCTATAAAGCTTGAAACTTTGAAAGAACCTGAAGAACACTCGAGATTAGAACCCATAAATAGAGTAACCTGGCTCTGATACTATAAAATGTTTAGAGAAGAATAGAAATGATAGATTAAATGGATAGAATAGAGAGAATGAGAAGAGAATCAGTTTAGACTTGAGTGAGTATCATGATGAACTCGAAAACAAAGAGAGAAAAGAGAGACTGAATTGTATGCTTTATTCATGGAGAGAGTTTGCAATATATAGAGGGGATTACAAGGGTTTTCGTAAAAGGGAAGAGAGACCAGGTATGTGGACAAAAGTGTAGGCGCGTCTCTTGGTTCAAACAAGTGGCTTTGGTGGCTAGATGCCAATGGCATCTTGACTAGATGCTTCTCACTTTACAGCTAGAACCAGATGGTAAGCTTGGCCGAGCCTTATCCATAAATGGTGTTCTTCCTTGGCGCCCTTATGCCTCAAATGGTTACTCGGACCAAACCTTCTCTTCCAAGTAATGTCTTCGACCTTCCCATGGTAAGTCTTCTCCTTTACCTTTTTCACCATGGTAACTATGTTGTACAGACCAAGCCTTGTCCGTACAACTTTCCCTATTTTTGCACATTAGAAAATGTGTTCTAAGGTCATTTGGAGTAGACTTTGTCGAGTAGTCCGTATGGTCGGCCATACAGTCTGTACGGTCCGTACCGTCGGTACCATTTTCCCATTTCTAGCTTAAGCTTCCAATCTCTTCTTCTCTTCATATCAGACACTCTAAGCCTCCTCCTTCTATATATTCAACTCCTCATCACAACATTACCAAGGGCGAGTTATATTTGCTTGAAGAGCTTGCTCCTGTTTCTGATTTTACTTGTTCATTTACTTCTGCTTCTTCTACTTTGAATAAGAATGCTTTGTGGCATGCTAAACTAGGACATCCTCATGTTAGAGCTTTGAACTTGATGTTACCAGGTGTTGTTTTTGAAAATAACGAGTTTGAAGTTTGCATTTTAGGCAAGCATTGTAAAACTATCTTTCCAAGATCATCTACTGTGTATGAGAATTGCTTTGACTTGATTCATTCTAATGTTTGGACTGCAGCTTGCATATCTAGAGATAATCATAAGTATTTTGTAACTTTCATTGATGAAAAATCTAAATACACCTGGTTAACACTCATACCTTCAAAAGATAGGGTCCTTGATGCATTTAAAAACTTTCAATCATATGTGAATAACCATTATCATGCCAAGTTTAAAATCTTTAGATTAGATAATGGAGGGGAATACACCGGTCATGCATTCAAGGATTTCAAGGATCACTTAGATCAACATGGGATCCTACATCAAACCAGTTGTCCCTACACTCCTCAGCAGAATGGATTTTCTAAGAGGAAGAATCGCCATCTTATGAAGGTAGCAAGGTCCCTAATGTTTCAAGCCAATGTGCAAAGAGGTTTTGGAGTGATGCTGTGGATACAGCTTGTTATCTGATCAACCGCACTTCCACAAAGGTATTGCAAGATCAAGCTCCCTTTGAGGTTCTAAACAAGTACAAGCCATCATTAGGCTACCTGAGCGTCTTTGGGTGCTTTTGCTATGTACTGATTCTGGGGGAGATGAGAAACAAGTTGGAAGCCAAGAGTACAAAGGCAATGTTCATCGGCTATTCCACCACTGAAAAGGGATACAAGTGCTATGATCCTGTGGCAAGAAGGGTTCTGGTGTCTAGGGATGTGAAGTTTATAGAGGCAAGGGGGTACTATGAGGAGAAGAATCAAGAAGAGTTGAAGGACCGTACCTCAGATAAGACAACAACTCTAAGAATCATCTTGGAAGGTCTTGGCATTGGAGTGACCAAAAATCCGAATGGAAATGGTCCAACAGGGACAAATGAGGCAATCCAGTCTCCACACCTTGGTCATGAGGGGGAAAATACTGAAAACCAGGAAGGTGGAAGATCATATAGTTGTGAAGATTTTGATTCTGGTCGAGAAGAGTTTTGTAAGATTTTCAGAGTGTATACTCGTGTGTGATGAACAATCCCCTTGGGGGCAAGGGAGAAGTCGGAATGATGAAGAGGGTGGATCTGGTTTCACTTAGTGTTTACTTGAACCCGAAACAAAGATAGGTGAGAATTAGAGAGATCCGAGAGATTAAGAAAGGGAGAGATTAGAAAGAATGTGGAACACGAACACTAAGCTTTATTAAGAAGTGGAGAGGGGAAATTCCCCTTACTCCCTTACAGAATAAACTCGACAGAGATGCAAATATATAGAGAGATGGGTTACACTAGGGTTTACAAATAATCAAACAAAGCATGTGGAGTCAAGGGAACGAGGCTCCTCGGTTTGAATTGTGTGGACAGTAGTCTCCACACATTTTGGGACAGCCTGGAACCAGAGGAACTCACCTAAAGTAAGCTTGGCCGAGAAATGAGCCAACAAGGTCACTGAACCTTTCCAGAGATCTGTCCAGGTTCATTCCCCTTCCTTTGGTGAGTGGATAAGGTTCTTCCCTTATCCACAAACGGTCATCTTCCTTTCTGGAAAGTCTCCTTGTTCTTCCTTTGGCAGATGGAATATCCTCAGCATGTTTTTCACTCGCCTGAACCTCCCTTGGATCCCAAGCCTTTGCTCCCAACCCTAAACCGTCTTGAAGCTTAGTTTACAAGTCTTGTGCATTCTTACGGTTGTACGGCCATAGATCATCAAGCTGGTCCGTACACTTTAATCCCTAACTTTGCAAAAGACCTAAAATCCATTTTAACTCAAATGGTCGAGTAGTGTTGATTTTGGGTCAAGGTTGGTCCGTACGGTCTGTACGGTCCGTACATTCCGCACGGTCCGAACGGTCCGTACAGTCCGTATGGCCATCCGGACACCTCACCCAAATAACGACCATCTGATCCCTTCTCCTTACCAAAGCTTCCCAAGGTCCTTCTTTATATTCCTCAAGGTGTTCTAGAGCCTCTTGTACACTTATAAGCTTCCCACAGCCTTCTCCATTCTTGTTGCACAAGATCTCTTCACACCAACAATCTCCTTTGCCCCATCTCATCTCTTCATAAGTTCATTGTCATATCTTCATCTTAACACTCCCCTTCAAGCTTGATTCTAGTGATACTAAGTCAAGCTTGGAACCTTGAAGAGCTTCCTCATTAAAACCTCACCAAGCAAAACCCTTTTGGGATAAAACCTTGATGAGGGAAAAAGATTAAAGTCCTCAAGGCCTAGGGATTGGCCAGTGGGTCTTTGTGTCTTGGATCATTGTGATTGTTGAAATGAAGAAGAAAATAACCAGAGGAAAGGAGTTAGTTCATGATCAAAGGAGAGTTCATCTAGAGAAGCTAATTTGGTTCTGTCCGTACAGACTTGTTCCACAAGCTACCATCTTGACCTAACTTACCTTACAAGGCAAAAAAGGAGTTTGGGAGACTGAATATGGACGTTGGGAACCTCTGAGAATTTAAGGAAACCTGTTTGACTTTGAATAAGAGTGGCGGCTTTGAATTAGACAAGAAGAAGTCACATGGGTTGCTTTGGAGAAGCAACTGGACCTGGCACTTTCACTCAAGCAGGCTGTGCCAACCTCTCTCCTGTCCCTTTCTCCTCATCTGGTCGTTCCTCGCCTTGTCCATATCATCCTGGCCTCTTAAATTTCTCCATTAAATTAGTTGTTTAGTCATTCTCTGTTTTAGTAATTTTTTATTGTAAGTGATTGTCTATTTAAAGACGTCCACCCTCTCTTGTAACATTAACCAGAATCAATACAAGTTTCTCTCTATAAATTTGTGTGTCTCTCTCTCTTTCTTGTGTCTAAACAATATTCATAATGTAAGGAGTTAAGCATTATGGTTTAGAGGCTTCCCTAATCTATCTCTCTTAAGGCAGCCTACTAATTGTAAGACTCACTCAAACTCTTCTTAATCTTCTTCTGTTAATCTCTAGCTTACAGATTCTAATTCCTCTTCATCTTAAGTACACATACTCAAAGTGTTTTGTTACTTCAGAAAAATAGATTCAAACTAGAGATTTTCAGCTTCCTATAATCAGTTTACTCTCTAGGATCTTAGTTATATTGTAAGATGTGTGTGTGTGTATAAGAGGATTCAACCACCAGTTGTCGTCTCTTCCTTTGAAAGGTGAGTTCCTGT